>PVJS01012785.1:0-43253 GCA_004027185.1 Glis glis | reverse complement strand
GCTTGTAATCCCAGTACTTTGGGAGGCGGAGACCGGAGGATCCGGGTTCGCGGCCAGCCTCAGCTCTCTCTCTCTCCCCGTATCTCTCTCTCTCTCTCTCTCTCTCTCTCTCTCCTTAGTGAGGCCCTCCGCAACTTCGTGAGACCCGTTTCAAAATAAAGTATAAAAAATAGGACCGGGGGTGTAGCGCGGAGGTAGAACACCCTTGGGTTCAATCCCCGGTACCGCAAAAAAAAAAAAAGAAAAAGGGATATGTATCAATATTATCCAAAAATATACAATATATGATGCATGCCTGCAATCCCAGTACTTGGGAGGCCGAGATAGGAGGATCACAGGTTTGAGGCCAGCTTCAGCAACTTAGCAAGAGACCTTGTTTCAGAACAAATAAAAAATGGCTGGGGGTGTAGCTTGGAGGCAGAATACCACTGGGTTTAATCCCCAGTGCCAAACAAAACAAAACAAAAGAAAAAGAAAAAATGCAACATATAAGTGGATATAACCAAAGTATGATGCCTGTGAAGGATAATATTAATACTATTATCAATAGATTTACATCTGTACAGGACCTAGAGTGTACAAAGCCCTTTCTGCCTGTGTGAATACTGGCCAATTAAGAGGCAGACCAAAGGCTTCTCATCCTATCCCTGCCACTTAGAGACAAGGTCTTAGTTAAAAGTCCCATGAACTCTTTTTTTTTTTTTTTTGGCGGTACTGGGGATTGAAGCCAGGGGCATTCTACCTCCAAGCCACACCCCCAGCCCTATTTTTTATTCTTTATTTTGAAACCAGGTCTCACGAAGTTGCGGAGGGCCTCACTGAGTAGCTGAGGCTGGCCGCGAACCCGGATCCTCCAGTCTCAGCCTTCCAAGTACTGGGATTACAAGCGTGCGCCACCACGCTCGGCCCATGAACTCTCTTTACCTCTGTTTTCTCTTCTACAGACTGACACTGGTCATGCATGCCTGGCTGCCTCCTCTGGACGGGTGGGCAGTGTGCTACCCCACTCTGTCTCCATGGCTCTATCTTAGTACTGCAAACTGCAGCTCAAAAATTAAAGCTCACCTCCCTCACTGGGACTTAATTATCTTTGTTTTTAATTTGTTGCCAGCATTTGAAAATCAGGAGCTTTTGCATAAATACGTGAATATTGGGCTTCTTTTGGGAAATGCATGGAAGGGCAGAGCCGACCCCAGTGCTGCCGTTTGGCTGGGCTTGGTCACTCCAGTTCACCTCAATCCCCACCATTCCTGTAGCCTCCCCAATACCCACTCGGAGCATTTGTGATACTTCCCTGGCACCTCCACTCTAATCTGCACCAACATATTTTATTGAAATGATTTTGGGAGTCAGTGTCCTCTCTCAGAGGCAGAGAATGCATCCTGTCCCCTCTGCATTTCCAGCCCAAGCACAGTGCCTGGCTCATGGAAGGTGCTCAGGGAATGTTTGCTGAACTTATCACCCTGTGACACTACATGAGAATGACAAGAAAGGAGAGAGAGGCCACAGAAGGGAAAGCATTGAAGAAGAAAGGAAGCTTGAGCCGGAGCTGGCACCAGTGGTGCATGTGCAGTGCGGGCATGCCGCTGGATCGCGTTGTCTCTTCCCAGGTGAGCTTCTTTCCTCTAAGGCTTTGCCCAGGAAGGAGAGAAGACACCAGATGGAGTGACTCAGACTCCTGTGACCAGCATCAGGCTGTCACTTCCTCTCCGACACAGAAAGTTAGAAGCAAGAGTTTGGAAATCTAGCTGGGCCTGGTGGCACAGGCTTGTAATCCCAGTACTTGGGAGATTGAGACAGGCGGATTGCAGATTGGAGGACAGCCTCAGCTACTTAGTGAGATCCTGTCTCAAAATACAAAATAAAATAGGGCTGGGGATGTAGCTCAGAGGTAGAATGCCCCTGGGTTCAATCCCCAGTACCAGAGATGGAGAGAGGAGAGAGAGAGAGAGAGAGAGAGAGAGAGAGACAGAGACAGAGAGAGACAGAGAGACAGACAGAAAGGGAGAGAGAAAGAGATCCTTTCCTCACCGTGTGGTGGTGTTGGTAACCCTTATAAAGAGGTAAAGAGGAAACCTTTAGGGGCAGTGTAGTGTCTACCCAGGGGGAGTCAGAAGCTGGGATCAAATCCTGGCTTCTAGCTAGCTGGCAGTGTGACCTTGAGCAGGTTAATGACCCCTCTGGGCCTGTGTCCTTGTCTGTAAAATGAAGATAATAATGATATCTAGTTCATAGGGATATTGCATGAATTGAATGAGAGAATATATATTAAGTCCCTGGCACATGTTTGATGAAAGTGTACCTTTGTGTTAGTTTCCTACAGCTGTCAGAACAAATTACCATAACAAAAAGTTGTTCTTTCCTGGTTCTGGAGGCCACAAGTTCAAACCCTGCTGAGCTGTCATTCCTCTGGGGATCTAGGGGAGAACCTGCTCCTTGCCTCTTCCCACCTCCATGGCTCCAGGCACTCCTGGGCTTGAGGCTGCACCACCCGAATCCTCCCCCATTGTTACATGGTCGCCAACATGTGTCTGTGACTTCTGTCTCTCATAAGGTCACTTGTAAACCAGGCTGATCTCAAGATCCCTAACTTAATTGCATAAGCATGTAGTCCCTTTTTCCAAATAAGATTGGATTTTAAAGTAGCGAGATGTAGACATATCTCTTTGGGGGACACCATTCAATGTATTACAATACCGAAATCTTGAGTGCTTTCCATAAGCCAGAACCTTACACGCATTATTTGATCATTTGATAAAGCCAAATCTCAGAGGATAGAGTTCTGGGTTCCTTGGGGCCTGACTCTGTTTTCCTAAATGACAGCCGGGTACCACAGCCCTACAGGGACAAGAGGAACTGGACGGACACGTGAAATTTCTAGATTCTCTGAATTCCCTCTTCTGCCCTCTCTCTGTCTCCTGACTTAGTCCACATGCAATATCTTTTCCTTTCTCTGTAAAATGTATGTGGTGGACACTGATATGCTGTCTCGATCCCACTGCCCCCAAGGAAGGATTTGTCATCCCAGCTACTGGGAGTGTTGTCCTCAAATAGCCTTCAGTTTGGGGCCCCCTTAGTGGTCAGTCCCTTGGCTCAAGGTCACACCTGTCCCAAGCTGGGCCACATAAATGACTGGTGGAGGCAGCAGTAGAAAGGCCTGGTCATTCTAAGTCATTCTGGGACCTATCAGATGGGCCATTTGAACTCCCTTGGGTTGGAAGAGGCTTCACAGGGACAACATTGCAATTTTGCTTGTCCCTGGCCCAGTTCTGTTTCCTCCTCCTCCTTCGGTCCATGGGGGTGGATCCCAAGAGCACCTACTAGTAATCCTCCTGCACACAGCACTCCATTCAGAGACTGCTTCCCAGACACCCAACCTGTACCAGTGCCCACGGATCATATGTCCTTGGGATCATGCAATTATATGCCAAGTAGAAGTTTTACTTTGAGTTTGTCTTAATGTACAATGATTCTGATTCCCATAGGTGGTAATAAGTGATATCATCTTGAAGTTCAAATCATATTTTAATTTTTGGGGGGATATCTCCATAGTAGAACTTTGAAATTTTTCATTTTCTTACAACATGGCACATACGAGATCAATCTAAGGAAATTCTAAAACTGGAGTATCTTGTAGGTACTTGGAAAAAAAGAGCACAGGCTTGGTAGTGTCTGAAAACTTTCTTGGTTGATGATATTGTTTTGAAGTTTCAACTGGATTCATATCTCTGCAAGTCTTTAAATTCATCAGATAGTACCATCTGTGAGTAAGAAGCTAGAAAGAATATTAGACAAGGGTTGAGAAAATAACCTTTTGGAATAAGGCAGATTTGGGCTTGAGTCTTGGTTCTACTGCTTGCTGTCACTGAAGCCTGTACCTCAGTTTCCCCACTCATTAAATGGGGGTAATTGTGTTAGTCCGCTTTCTGTTACTGTAACAAACATCTGAGATAATAAACTTATAAAGAGAAAAGGTATGTTTTGGCTCACAGTTTTGAAATTTCAGACCATGGTCAGTTAGGGTTAGGGTTAGGGTTAGAGTTGCTTTGGGGTTAGGGTTAGGGTTGCTTTGGGGCCTGTGTTGAGGCCTGTACATCTCAGTGGGGAGTGTATGGTGATGCAGAGCTACTCATCTCACGGATGGGATACAAAAGAGACTTTAGAGGAAGGGGCCAGGGTTCCACCATCCCCCCCACAAGATAACACCCACAGTGACCTGAAGACCTCCCTGTAGGCCCCACCTCTTAAATGCTCCACCACCTCCCAATAGAGCCAAGCTGGGGACCAAGCCTTCAACACATGGGCTTTGGGGGCATTCCAGTTCCAAACTCTACCACTAATAACCATACCTGCCCTATAGAATTTTATAGAGGTTAAAGGAGATTATGTCTACAAAACATTAATAATAGTGACCATAATAAATATTCAATTTTACCAGCTACTATCTGAGCCAAAGCATATAAATACACACACATACACTAAATGAACACACCAAACAAATTTTTGATCATTTGAGTCACTGCTTACAGAGAACCCAGGAAACTTTGTCCAAACTTATTTCAAAAGGATTCCAGATGGTTTTTCCTTATTAGAGAAAAGGCTATTAAGTTCTCTAATACTGAAGTGACATCTGCCCCACTAGGCAGTGAACCGTGTGGCTCTTTGGGGAAGAGCATTTTAAGTAGAGGGAGCAGCCAGTGCAAAGTCCTGAGAGTACAGCTGTGTTTGAGGACCAGTCAAGAAGACTGTGAGGCTGGAAGGGAAGGAGCTGGGTGGATGTGGTCAGAGAAATCGGTCGGGGGTGGGGATAAGGTTGTATAGACCTGGTAGGTCATTTTATGGACTTTGAATGTTGCTGAATGATTTGAGAAGTTGTTTTGTCTTGAGCCAAGGAGTGTCATGGCCCAGTGTCTGTATTAAAAGGATGCCCTCCAACTGCTGTGTCAAGAATGGAGTGGGGAACAAAAGCCAGCAGAAGCAGGGAGACCATGGTCAGGAGGCCACGATGGAGACCATGGTCAGGAGGCCACGATGGCACCCAGGCTGGCAGCAATGGTGGCTGGGTCAATCAGGGTGCAAACTTGGGCACGGCGCACAGTCAGGACTTGGTGAGTCTTTAATCCTGATCTGGCAGGATTTGATATTGTGTTGAAAGGAAGAGACGAGTCAAAGATGACTAAGTTTTTTTGTCCTAAGCAACCGGAGGAAAATAATTCCATTAACTGAGATGGGGAAGAAGAAAGCGGGAGGAGGGTTTGGGAAGAAATATGACACATTCGCATTGGGACCTGGGAAATATGAGATAGCTCTGAAGCATCCAAATGAATATGTTGAGGTGGCAATGAGATAGAAGAGTCTGGAATTAGTAAGCAGTCTGGGCTGGAAATATACATTTGGGAGTCATTAGCCTATAGTTGGTATTTAAAACTACGAGAGTGGATGAAATCACTAAGGGAGCGAGTAGAAAAAGAAATAGGGCATTAAGGACAGTGTTAAGGGGCCAGAGTGACAACACACAGCAAAGGAGACTGAGGAAAAGCTGCCAAAGACAAGGAAAACCAGGACTCTGGAAGCCAGTTGAAGGCATGGGGCAAGGGCTTTGATGGTTGAACAGGAGTTTGTTAGGTCAGTGGTACTCAAAATGTGGTCCTAGTACAACAGCATCATCTTGAAACTGCTTAGGAACGTGTAATATCAGGGTCCTACCCCAGATCTACTGGGTCAGGCACTGAGGGTAGGGTCCTTCAGGGGATTCTCAAGTTTGAGAACCACTACACTAACCTCAAAGCTGCCTGCACAAAATTAGATGGAAGATTAAGAAGGGGGGAAAAACCAACTTCTTTACTGTATGAGAATGTTGTTGGAGACCCACTTAGTGCTCAAAGCAAACCTGTAGCAAATAGATTACTTTGAAGTATCCCCCCCCCAACACCACCCCCCCATCCTCCACATCCCAGTGTAGAACCTTGTACTGGCCAGTCCATCATGGCTCTTTGGAGAGAAGGAATGCCCCCCATTTCACTGATCGGAGGGAATGGTGAGCACCAGGCATGCCAAACATTCCACTGGCTAAAAAAAGGGGAGTGGTATTTCAGGGTTAGCAATACCGGGCCATTAACGCTGAAACTTCAGAGATATAGAGCTTATTCTACCCCCACCTTTTCCAAATGTTACTCCAGGCTGTCCTAAGAGAATTCCACCCTCTAACATTCTGGGGAGAAGAAGTTAAAATTAGGGCCAGCCCTGCGGGACTGACATGCCAGATGCGGAGAGGCTGTCCCCTGAAATAAGCTGGTTCCCACCGCGGCTGGGCGGGGCAGGCGGCTGTGGCCGCATCCCAGCCCAGGGACTCCTAGAAGGCCTGCCCCTTCCAAGTGGTTGCAAGGGGTCCGGTCCCAAGCTTTAAACCCCTGGACGAAGGCGCTGGGTGCCGACCTCTCCTCTGCCCCCGCGGCTGTCTGTTCAAACGTGTGCAGTTGTCTCTCTGCCCAGCCGCGCCGTCGCCTGGGACCAGCTGGGCCGCGGTCTGACCCTGGGCTGCAGCCCAGCGCCGGCGCTCTGCCCTCAGGCACCTCCAGCTTGCCACTCGGCGCAGCTCAGCAAAGTTGGGCAGCCGAAGAGCGCGCGTTGCCTCTGGACTTCTCCCTCCCCGGGCCCCAGCGCTCCCGCCTCCCGCTCCCTCTCACCACGAGCAGCCGGTCCCGGCGGGCTGGCAGCCTGCACCCCTTGCCAGTCCTCCTCCCTGAAGCGCGACCATGCTGCTAAGGGGCATCCTCCTGGTGCAAGGTAAGACCCGGACCAGCGAGACCCCCGGGGGCGCTCCGGCCACTCGCTCCTGGCTCCCGCTGCCCGGGCCGGGTGCTGGGCTGGGCGGTCCAAGGGCGCCTCCCGATCCCTCTCCGCGGTCGCTAACCTCTCTCCCCTGGCTAAGCCTGGGGTAGAGGTGGGCGTGGGGTCACGCGGTGCAAGCCCTCGAGGGTGCTGGGGGAGCAAGCGCATCCTTCTCCCACTCCCTCCTGCATGCCTTCCCCACTTTTACCGGGTAATCCCCCCACTCCACCCCCTTGGAGTCGGTGCAAAAGCTCCAAAGCCGGAGCCCGAACTGAAACTTGCTTTGTGCCTGCAGCCCTGCAGCTCGCCGGTGCCCTGGACCTGCCCGCTGGGTCCTGTGCCTTTGAAGAGGGCACTTGTGGCTTTGACTCGGTGTTCGAGTTTCTGCCGTGGATTTTAAATGAGGAAGGTAAGGGGGCTCCGTGGAGAGGGTCTCTGGGGCGACCTTTCATCCTTGCTGGCTGGCTTTCTCCCCTCCCACGTGGATGTTATCTTGGAGTTAATTCCCCTTGGGAGGAGAAGTGTGAGTCATGGATCCTCCTTCCTATCCTCAGCTGTGCGGCAAGGAAAGGCCAAAGATTTTTCAGGCATCCTTTGTTTACCTGGCCTTAGGGTGGGAGCTCTGAGGATGTGCACCTCCCCCCAGCACTCCTTGGCTCACCTAACGACTGTCACCTACCATCTGGTCCCCCCTGCAGACCATTAGCCTTGCTGCTCTTCAGTGGACACATTAGTGAGCTGGGCTTTGCAGAATGGTCTAGACTTCTGCGATGGGACTTCCCTACTAAGACCGTTCACTTACCTGGGGCCGGACAGTGGTTTTGCTCTGCGATCTCAGCCTCCTGCTCCTGTATATAATCCAGCACTGGGCATCCCACAGAGGAATGTCTGAGGTCACTCAGCTGCTGGGCATTGTCATTATCTCATTACTCCACCTGGGTTCCAGTAACAAAGCTTAAATGTGGGGAATTCAGATATGTCTTGTTACCCTTTATTTTTATAGGAAAAAAAAAACAATTGGTTCCCAATTGGTTCCAAGTAGCAGACCTTGGGTGCCCCTCCTCCTTCCCTTTCTCTCTCATTTGCATCTCCACCATTTAGAAGCCTGATGCCCTAGACCATTTGGACTGGGAAATAGCCTCCTCTAAGACACAGCACTGTAAATGAAACCAACTAGCCTCCCTCCCCACTCAGTTGTCCTCAGACCCCAAGTCATCCAGTGAGCCTCCCAGAGAAAGCAGAGTCCAGAAGCCCTGATTAAGAAGTCGCTAGGGCCCACTCTGCCCGGATTTCTTTTGGGGGCTTTGCCTGCATTTGCTTCTGTGACCCTCACAGTTAGTCAATGTTAGCACCATTTTGCAGAGGCGGGAATCTGAGTTTGCCAATATTCAAATATCTTGACTGTGTCACATAGTGTCACTGAGCTGTCAGGTCAGGGGAAGAAAAAGGAAGGAACTCATTCAGTAGTAATCCTTATCTCCAACACTGCCACATCTTTGACTACTGCAGTTTATCTCCGATAGCTGGGAAAAAGCAGTTCCTGATCTATTATCAGAGGGATTCCTACCTCCAAGATGGCTTTAGGAAAAGCTCTTTAATCTTACCACCCCACCCCTTTCCCAGTTCTGGTGATGTGTGAAGCATTTTGAGAGGTGGCCTTACAAAGGTCATGGGTCTGGCTTTGGAGAGCGGTATTCTCTAGCACAGGACTTCTTGAACTTTAACTGCATCAAAATGACCTGGTGGGCATGTGAAGACACACCTTGCTGGCCCCTCCTTGAGTTTACGATTCTATGGGTCTGCAGAGGTACCTGAGAATTTCTCCCAAGTTCCCAGCGATGCTGCTGTTGCAGCTGCTGGTCTGGGGACCAGGCTTTGAGAACTTTACACTTTCACGATGTGTGTTCACATACACATACACACCTGTACTGTTGGCCCTAAGTAGGGCCAGGGCTAGGGTACAGGAGTCATTTGCAGGACCCCAAGAGTGAACATTTCCTTAAATCTTGTGCCCTAGGCTCCTCACTTGCCTCACTCCAGTGTGGCCCTGCAAGAAGGAAATCAGTATCATCCCAGAAACCAGGAACCAGAGTTCTGACCCCGCACCCCAGCCCTCTGCCAAGATAGGGACCCTCCCAGGCTGCCTGTGGGTCTGGGTCGGTGGACATGCCACAGCCTGCCGAGCATAAGCCTCCCAGACCCACAGGAAGTGCTCTGCTGAGCTGGCACCTCTGCACCCGCATGGCAGTTAAACTGTCTCCCTTCAGGGAAAACAGGAAGATGCTTATAGGAAAAGGTGATTACTGTTTAATAGCATAATGAAGGCACTGTGGCTTTCCTTGCTGCTTTCTGGCTCCAGACCGGGACAACTGGCTTGGCTGGGGGAAGTTCATTCACTCTGTGCTGACCACTCCAGGGCGGAGCAGGCAGGTTGGTCTCAGTCGTCACAGAGCTGGTGTTTCAGAGGCCAGACCTTGGACATAATGGTCCACTGCGGACTCCGGGGCCAGGAGGCAAAAGTGTGCCAGTGACTGTGGTTTCCTGTAGAGAAGCCATCACTAAGAATTTCCCTTATAAACCCATCTCGAGGTTAGTAAAGATAATAAAATTGTCCCGGGCTGAAATTTGGCAAGCCGTTCACAGCCTCTCTGCAAATTTACTTCATCTTGCTTTGAAACAGGTTCCATCTCCTCCGTGTGCTGGATCCACCATAGAAAGTTGTGAGTTTCAGAGACTTTTGCCCGCAAGTTCTTGGAACTAGAAAGACAATTCCTATGTGTCTGTCCTTGTTCAGTAGGTGAATTTACAGTGGAGAGAGCAATGCGGAAGCCCAACAAAGGGCGCTAAGTCTGGAAACAAATCTACAGTTTAGAATTTTATCACAGGAGGATCATATCTGGGAGTAGTTGGAACTGTCCCTGTGTCTCAAAATATAGCCCTTAGTTCATGGTCATTTTGAAATGTGTTTTATCTCCACTGGGCACAGAACAGGTAAGTTTTGACCCAGCAGCATGTGGACTTGGTCTGTGTATCCCAAAGGTGGGTGCCCCCACGGAAGGGTAGCTGCACTCATGCAGGCAGTGGACACAGCAACCCAGTATTGTCTACTTTTCCGTTTTGCCAATGGTTGCTCTGTTTTCTTGATTTCCCTTGTGTTAGAATATTTTTTAAAAATTTTTTCCTAACTCATCAAGGGAAGTGAGATTATGTCAGACTCAATTTTGAACTTGCTTCTAAATCCCTGGTTTGAATTAAATCCAGAAAATGAGGGATATAGTTTATCCTGTGAAAATCTTCTTTCCTTGTTCATTTATCTTTAATAAAATATCATCTTTATTCATTCACAGTTCAGAGAATACTGGGACTCCTTTGAGCAATGCTTCTTCCTAAAACTCAGAATGTTCATTTCATTCTCTGCGTGCCAGCTGTGGGGGCAGGAGCCTTTTGGCGGAGGATTATTGGAGGCTATACGGTTGCCCTCGCAATTCCAATTAGTCATCGAGTAGGTTTTGGCTTCGCTTTCATTTTTGGACATTGTGGCTTAGTACCATTAGCCTTAACTCTATAAGTAAACCATTGGAGGAACTTACGGAGGGAGGGAGGGAGGTCAGACCAAATCCAGGCACTCCTCCTCTTTAATTAGATGTTCAGAGCACTGAGCCACCTGGCAAGAAAGGTAGATGCAGAAATGCATCAGGTTAAGGGAAGGTATAAAAAAAACCTCCATGTGCTTGTTGTAGCGAAGACCTACTTTGCTTTTCCACCGTAAGGGTCAAAGTTTGAAAAATTGCCTAACCCAGGAAATGTTGAATGGTTTAGGTGCCTTGGAGTGAGTGATATTATCTGGGGCTGGGAGGAGTCACATGTTTTCACATAACCAAGTGGCGGCAGTGGGGGACATGGCACCAAATATCACATTGTAAGTACCTGTGTTCTCTTTCTGATACCCTCTTCCTCCACCCAGACTCGTTCCTTGTCTTTTAAGGACACTGTTGGTTACTTGGCCATCTGAGTTTCAGTTCTGCACTCAGTCACGTGCCAGTTATTATTAACAGTGATAAATCCTGCCTGATTTTCTTGAGGCCCAGCTGGAGCCAAAAGTCTGGCCGGGAGCCCAAGGGGCCTTCCTGGGAGAGGAGGGCCAGTCCTCCCCTTGCAGCCAATGCCAGCACTCTCTGTTCTTGACTTTAGAGGGCTGCTTCAGCATGGCACCCTGACCTCACCAAGTCGTCAAGGCAATTCCTGCCCGTGGTGCTGCTTGGTCCTGCATTAACTCTGCCATCATTCTCTTGGAGCCCCCCAAGCCAAAGCGTACTCTCCATTACAGAGAGGCTGGAAGCCAAGTCTGGAATGTTCCTTGGATGTGTCTTAGAGAGATGGCTGACCCCAGAAATTTGGCCAAATGGTTCTAGCATTATCATATGTCATTTCCGGGTGCTGCCTTGATATTACTACTGCCCGGTTGAGTGAGGCTGTTGTGTGTGTGCCTTAGAGTGGCCTTAGTTCTGCCTTGGCTTTGCTTAGAGCTGGGCCCTAGAGCTCATGCAGTGCTCATTTACAGAAGAGCACACTAAGGCCCAGACAGGCTGCCAGGCCTAGTCATGGACCAGGTCAGAGGCAGCCCGGGGGCAGGCCTTGTCTCCCTGGCTCTCCACCAGTTCTCCCCTCTGTCTTGCTGCTAACATCCCCGATCTCCCGGGTCCTGGCCTCTGGAACCTCATTGTGTTGGAAACGACATCAGAGATTAATTCTATTTCAGACATGTAGAAGAACATGAATCTCAAAAACACAGTGTTTTGGGCCTCCCTAAACCACAAAACACTACATTTTACACCACACCAGAGTAACATGTATTGGCTCTTTCAGGTGTGTAGAGATCGTGCCTGTCTGCAATAGAAAAGGGCCTGGTACATAGGATGTACTCAATAAACATTTGTTAGCCGGGCGTGGTGGTGCATGCTTATAATCCCAGTATTTGGGAGGCTGAGATAGGAGGATCGCAGGTTTGCAGCCAGCCTCAGCTACTTAGGCCCTCCGCAACTTAGTGAGACCCTGTTTCAAAATAAAGAATAAAAAAAAATAAGGCTGGGGGTGTAGCTCAGAGGTAGAATGCCCCTGCATTCAATCCCCAATACCGCAAATAAACAAATAAATAAATAAACATTTGTTGACTGAATGAATTTGTTGAATGAGTGAACCTATTTGTTGAATGAGTGAACCTAGCATCTGATCATGAAAATGCCTGTGTGCATTTTCTTGTGTGTTCCTAGATCATTCTGCCCCTTCAAAGGTAGTTCCTTATCATGAAGAGCAGCTTAAACCTAGTGGCTAATACAACTCTGAGCTGAACAGCTTGTTTTAGAATCCAGGCCCTGCTCTGTCAAGTGTGTGGCCTTAGGCAAGTTATTTGTCCTCTCTGTATCTTAGTTTCCTCAGCTGTGAAAGGAGATAATAAAAGTACCTATCTCATGAAATTGTCTTAAAGATGATATACATCAATATGTTTAACACATAGTGAGCACTTTTTACATGTGTCCTGATGTTATTGTTACTGTTACTTTTACTAGATGTGTATAGTATAAACTTTAGAAATAAACATTAGTTCTTCTAATCTAGACAGCTTTCCAACACAGCTTCTAGGGAGCAAGGGGGGTCATTTTTGTTTTGTTTCTGCTTATAGTTTTGCCATGTGCTTTTTATTCCAACTAAAGGAAGATCCTTCTCTTATCATTTGGCTCTACTTTAAGCATTGGTGAGACTCATCTCACTTGTGTGGCTGAATGAGATGTGTACGTTAAAAAAAAAAAAAGACTGAGTTTTACACTTGGTATATAATCTCTCCCAATGGCTCCCACTTCTTTCTCTATAAATTCTTGTTTTGCATCAGAAGTGCTTTGCTCCCTCCCCCCCTCACTCTTCCTCCTGCCCCATCCTGCTCCCCACTTATCTGTCCCGCAGAGCTCTTTCCTCGGCATCGATGGCTCCATTATTAATGGCATTGGTACCTTCTCTGAGCTCCTCGGCCCAATATATCCCTCATCCCCTCTGCTGTCAGTCAGGCTCCTAGGCCTTGGGCTCCCTGCCAGTCAGTCTGGCTTCTGGAGCCCTCTTTTTTGACCCCTCCACTGAGGGCTGAACTGCCTGGGCTAGTGATATCTGCATACTCCTGCCTGCCTTGACTGACTGCCCTGAATGGAGGCTCTGTACGGCCAACCCCTTCCTATCAAGGTCTGAGTCCCTCCACACTCAGATTAGAGTTGCTGAATGGGAAGTTGCTATCCAGAGATACTAGCCTGATCCCCAACAAGATGCCTGGGGATTTTTAGGCTGTTTCCCTTCTCATAATTGCAGAAGTCAGCCAAGATCACACTATGTTGGGAGGGAAAAAAATAATTTCTTGTCATAGGATTTTATGCTTTCGGTGCCATCTTCAAATTTCTTAGCCTACAGTTTCTTTGTCTTGTGACTTGCATTTGGGGATAAACACTCATAAAAAGTACTGGTTCTAAAAATAGCAGAATCTCTCTTGTTAGGTCATCCTAGGAGAAGGTCTATTTCTATCTCTTGTTAAACAATACTTGATTTTCAAAAATCCGAGTGAAACCCAGTTATGTTAGTGAGTTTGGACATCTCAATGAGTAGGGCCATCAGTAGCTGACTTGTCTTCTGCATCCTGGCTGGTTAACCCTCATCTTCACATCTGCCAACTGTCCTCCTACTCTCCCTCAATTTTTCTTATTTGTCTTAACTCAATCATATAAATGTATTCAGGTCTAGGTTCTCAGAGCATTAGATTATCTATCTATCTGGAAGGAGATAGTGCTGAACACCAAAGAATACATGGCTAATGATAAGTGAGAAAGTTGAGGAGCGAGAAACTTCACCTTATATTAGAAATTTCTATTTTGAGTGGCTCCCTTTTCTCCTAGGCAACGATTCTCGATCCTGGCTGCACATCACCTAAAAATGTCTTTAAAAGCAGTCATGTCCAGCTCCTGCCCCAAGAGATTCTGATTTATTTTGGCCAGAATTGGGATCAGATTTGACATGCGATATTAAAAACAAATATACACTAACAAATGAACAAACTCCCTGGGTGATTCTAATATGTATCCACGGTGGAGGACTGCCCATTGTGATGGCTGCCAACTCCTCAGCCCCTCCAGAAGCAAGGAAGAAGTACCATCTTGTTAAGAATCTTCTGTTGACTATCAGTCCACAGAATAAAGTGCAAACTGCCTAGCTTAGCACTGGAGGCCCTTCGTGCCTCGCTTCAAGTTATATTTTCACTCTTCCCTCCCATTAATCCCTAATGTGCTGTTCACTCAACACTCACTTTACTTTCTTGTCTTATACTCTGCTTGCACTCTTCTGTACATCCATGTTATCCCGATTTTTTATTCTCCTATTCCACATTGGCCTATTTTAAATGCTGCTATGGTTGTGTGTGTGTGTGTGTGTGTGTGTGTGTGTGTGTGTGTGGTTCAATTGTTTAATTATGTCCCTCTTGTACATTAAAGGCTTAGTACCCAGGGTGAGGGTTTCAGGAGGTGCTATGGAACTTTAGGAGGTGGAGCCTCATGGGAGGCTCTTAGGTCATTGAGGGTGTGCCCTTGAAAGGGAGTGTGCTACCCTGCCCATCTTTTCTCTCAGTCTGCTCCAGTTCAAGATGTGACCACTTTGCTCTTAGGTTTGCTCCCATCATGATGTGTCACCTGCACCAGAGGCCAAATGAATGGGGCCACCTGATCTTGGACTTGAACCGCCAAAACTGCAAGCTAAATAAACCTTTTCTCTTTATAGAAATAGTTGCCCCAGGTATTTCATTGTAGTGACGTGAAGCTAACTAATACAGATGACATCCATGCTTTCAGGTCCAGCTCTTTCTTGATACATTCCATGCTTATCCCAGGTGAAATAAACCTCTCCCTTTCTTCCTTTCTTGTGGCTCTCTCCATTTTCCACCCTGTCAATATTCTTATTTGTATCTCTTTATTGGAGTCTCCACTCTATCACCTCTTGGAGTGTCACACCTTTGAGAACAGAGATCACATCCTCCTCACAGTACCTGACAAAGAAGATGTGGTATCAACAAACACTGTGAATTTAATTGATTTCTAAAGTTCTTGTTGAGATGGACAGAAAAATACAACTAAATTTGACATTTTTCTTGTAGTGTTTAGTAGCCTTTCCTACCGTAGGACTTCAAAGGCTTTAGAGGCTTATGTTATAATTTCCAGATATAACAGCAAAGCAGTATTTCAGCTTGCCTGGCTAATGCATGGTCTGCTTCATCTGTGACATGCCAATGGACAAATAGCTCTTGGATTATTCACCCATTGGGGCTGCCCGAAAGCCTTGATCCTCTGCCATCACAAACAATCACAACACAACCTTGAGAGCAATCCCGCTGGGTCAGAAAAGTATTTTTTGGCAAAAGATTATTAGACTTTGAACTAGACATTGAAAACTGGTGTTTCTAAGGAACTCGGGTGTGCGGTATCAATAGTACCCATCTTGATGGGGAAAAGCAGGGCAAAATATTTGCTCTAGGAAGAAGCTCTTGCACAGGGATGTGACAAATGGGGAAGCCAGGGGATCAGGTTTGCAACTCTGTGAGCTCTGCCAGAATATTTGCTTTCTGTACTTTGTAAGAAATTTATGTGTGTTTGGGAGCATAAATATAAGATATTGAGGCTAAAAATAAGATAATAAAATAAAACAAGTGTTATCATGCCACAACTGCATAGCATCATGAATGACTCATATGTTTTGCAGAAAAAACTGCAAAATAATATTTATTCTATCAACAAGCATGTGAATGTCTACTACCCATCAAGTTGAGAATATACTACATAGAGTACATGGAGTATATAGTCATGGTCTCTGCTGGTGGTGGCAGCCATAAACCAAGAGGAGGAGACACATATCTATAATTATGGTAGAGAATAAAAGGAGTTGTGTGTACTAGTCAAGGATTTTCTTTGCAAGCAGTATCAATTGGCTGTTTAAGCAGAAACTTAATTTATTACAAGGGTACCTATTAGCTCTCAGAATTAATAAGACATCTAGAGAGCTATATTTGAACAGGAATAAATGGATGTGAGGTGTAGGCGAGATCTTTCTGGAAGAACTATTTGTGTGACTTTATCGGTGGACATTGGTTCAGTAGCTAGGAGGCTGCTCAATTTGAGAGAAATGAGCTTGGCAATAGGGGTGCTAGTTAGGGGACTATCAAGAGATCTGAGAGATAAGGACCTGAATTAGATCAGGAGGATTAAGTACAAAAAGGAAGGAGCAAATAAAATGCCACAAAGGGGATTAAATTGGCAGCACTTGATTGACTGGGGAGGAGTGGGGAGTCAAAGGGAGAGGGGCTCCCAAATTTCTAGTTTGGGTAGATATTTGGTTGGTGGTGCCAACAGTTGGGACAATTTCAAGTGGCATGTCATGTTGAGGGTGAAAAGGGCACCTATCCTGAGCTGCATGGGAAACATCTAAGTAGAGCTTTTCAGCAAGTCTTTGGGTTTTTTGTTTTGTTTTGTTTTGGTTTGGTTTGGTTTTGGTTTTTTGGTACTGGAGACTGAACCCAGGGGCATTCTACCTCTGAGCTACACCCCCAGACCTATTTTATGTTTTATTTTGAAACACAGTCTTGCTAAATTGCTGAGGCTTATCATGGGCCTGCAATCCTCCTGTCTCAGCCTCCCAACTACTGGAATTATAGGTGTGTGCCACTATGCCTGGCTTCCAGCAGGTCTTTGATGTAAGAAATTGAAGATCAGATATGGTCTGGGCAGAACTGTGGTTGTGGAAGCCTTCAGCATCGATAGTGATTAAAATCTTGAGCAGAGCTGGGCATGGTGGCCCACGCCAGTAATCCTAGTACTTGAAAGACTGAGACAGGATGATTGCAGGTTAGTGGCCAATTTCAGCAAAATAGTGAGGCCCTCCACAACTTAGTGAGACCCTGTTTCAAAATAAAAAATAAAATAGGTCTGGGGGTGTAGCTCAGAGGCACCTGCGTTCAATCCCTGGTACCACAAGAAAAAAAAATCTTGAGCAGAGATGGTATCACCCCAAGGAGAATGTATAAAGCGATAATAGCAGGGGGCTTGGAATGGAGCTGTAAATAAGCATTCAAGGATTGGGCATAGGAAGGGATGGGGATGTGAAGCAAGGAGAAGGAATCAGGCGTATGTGAGGGGAATTAGGAAAGTGAAAGGTCATGGGAGACAAAGGCGTTCAGAGTTTCAGTAGGAGGACATGATCAACAGGGTCCAGTGCGGCCGATGGAGGACACGGTACAGCTTACCGTGGAGTTGACAATTGTCATTGGAGTTGACAATTAGGAGACCATTGGTGTTTGGATGGGGACAGTTCCAGTGGAATGATGAGGGCAGAACCACAATACCTTCAGTGGGAAAATGAATAGGGAATATGAATGGGGAATGAATAGGGAATATGAATGGGGAATGTAGAGGGTTAGTAGAGATTTCTCAGCAAAGAAGATTGGATCTGAGAAGAGAGATGTAGCCATACCTACCGAGAAACTTGAGATGAACATTTTGGGGTATTTTTTGTTTTGTTTTAGGACAGAGACTCTTGAGCTTTGTTTATGGGATAAGGGGAAGGGACTAGCAAAGGAAGAAGATTGAGGAGAGAGGGGGCTTTCTCTGTAGCTCTGGATTAGACCCAGGTTCCACCTAAGCAATTCAGAAGCCTCAAATTCACGGAAACTGCTTCAGCTCGTGTAACCCCAGAGCCCTCCACTGAGTGGCTGGTACTGGAGTATCAACTTCAAAACGTGTGAAACTTCATTTCTATAGTAGATGCAGAGGAGGTAGGAGGTTTGGCTGAATCTGTGGTATTTATGATCTGCCCTGGAACCTACTCATTAAAAACAAAAAACCTTTATAAGATTCAGGAGGGTGTCTTAGGTCTAAGGGGACTTAAGTGAGATAAGATATTCTATTTCTGCCATCGGAACAGTTCCCAAGGAGAAGGGAAAGCAAACCCTAAAGAAATAGTCACATAATAGCTAGGGTCTGTGACCCATAGGTAGCATTTAATAGTGCCTGTCAAGCACACATATTGTCCTCATCTCTGACCTTCACAATGACCTTGAAGGTTATTGTTGCCAGGATTTAATAGATGAGGAAGGAGGACACAGAGAAATTAGAATAGTATGCTTAAGGCAACACGGACATTGCAAGAGTGGAGATAGAAACCCAGGTCTACCTGGCTCCAAAGACTTGGGCTCCACTTGGCCACGTCCCACCAATGAGTCCGATGCCACCTTTGCACTTGCAGAAGTCAACGCCAAGAGGAAAGTCTGGCAGGACTTCCATTTCTCTAGAGATAGTGGGAGCCTCTGCAAAATATTGATGTTCCAGCCTCTTAACTCCTTCCCTGAATTCTCAGCTCCAACTAGTGTCTCTATGTGGTGGCAAGCCTAAGACAACATCACACAAAGGCAAGGAAATGTAATTTTTACTTATTTTTTCCATAACAGATCAGTTTGCTCTTGGAACCATTTGAAGGATTCTCTTCTCAATTCTCAACAAAATCTTGGAAGAGAACTCAAGGAAAAATTACAGCTTGATCTGAAATACTTTGGCAGTGTTAAGGAATACTCCTAAGCTTCACATTCATCTATTCCTACTGTGAAAGAATTAAAAGAGTACCCAGATAAATGTGTTTTTGCAAGCTGGCTGTCCTACTAGACAAGCATTTTGGTACTTATTCATTCTATTACTCTCAACAGAACAGCAATGTTGCCATACAGCAATGTGATATATAACTCAGCTAGATGCTTAGAGAAATTTCCATGCCTTATTTGAAAAACTTTTGTCTCACTGCCAAGGAGAGCTGAAGTGTTATTTGGGGCTATGCTTATAATGAAGATAACTTTAATATGCTTCTGCTTCCCCGGGAAGCTGCCTCCTTGGCTTACCAATAGCTTATGACTAAGACCATCTAGTCTGAAACTATAACTTGGGAAATTTTCTGTTTTAGGCGTCTATAGATGTATTTCTGTATTTTTAACTTTGTTAAAAATGGATAATAGGGTAGACTGTTGGAGAATTTTCATTTGAAGTATGTTTTTATCCTGCACTAGGCAAATTTTAAGTATAAGCTTTATGGAAAGAAATCCTTTGGTTTTCCATGACGAATCTTGAAAACCAGGAATAAGTATTTGAAATCATACCTTTGTTTCTTAAAACTTTTTCCTTTTTCACAAATCCTGATGAAAAGGTGAGTTAAACTTTGGTATCTTTCTTTCTTATTTTTCTTTTATGTGAATCAACACCTGAGTTCCTTTAGAATTCACATTTGATACATAGGAAAAACTAAAAAAAAACTAATATATATTATGTTTAGACTGTAATACAAGTTTTTATCTTTGTTGGCAACATTAAATACTTAACGTACCTACATGATTCTATACTGAACATTGTATAATACAAGAGAAGCAATGTTGGAGATACATCTAAAGATGCATTGTATTGACATAAAGCATGCTTCATTTTTAATCTTGGGTTTGTGGACTAGGACTTACTTGTTTCATATCTATATGATTTAAAGAGTGTTAAATTGAAAAGGAAGTTCTGCTAGCTATAGCACACAAACCCCGGGTTTTAGACTTTTCCATTTAAGGTACAGATCAATAATTACCAATGATGTCTTAATCTCTGTCATGTTCAAATTTGATCCAAATGGCCCTCTTGTCCATCAAGTATGCTATTAAGCAATTTTGAGAGAGGATCAGGGTGACCTATTTGTGTAACAGCTGAAGGTGAGCAACTCAGTTGCTTAAGAAAGTTTTTCTATCCCTCAGAATATCTCTGCAGTCATTGTCTCTGCAAACTCAGGTACTCGCAAAAAAAAATTTTTTTGCTGAGAGATGAAAAGGGTGCAAAACGGTTTATACTTTTAATTAACCCCTTTCATTTGTCATGTTGGTTACCAGGAAGTCATTTGTACTTCTGTGAACATATTCCTGTCATAAAACAATGTTTGGACACGTTTATGAGCCATCTCTTACTGAGCATAATATTAGCCTGGCAGTCTGAGAATTCTTAGAAAATTGATGGGTCTTGGAAAAATAGATAGTATTCAGCATCATTCCATCATAATATGCAGTGAATCCAAGTCATGCACAGAAAACACTGGGTTTGAGACTCAAATGATTTAAGACCTTTTCCATGGAAACAGTTGACAAAGGAACCAGCCTGGAGGGTAAGCAGCAGGGGTCCAGAATTTCAATCACCAGCCACCAAGTGCGCTGCAGAATGACTTGCCACCAAGATGCCCTCAGCTGGGAGTTGAGGGTGATGGTTGGCATATTTTATTTATTGTTTCCCTTAGATCTCATTTTGAGTTGCTAAGAAAACTCCAAGACCAAAGTGGTATTTGCAAGCATTTCCTGAGCATAGGTGAACGTGTTGGTATTGAGCCTGAAGATCCAGTAGGAAAATGAATAATGACAGTTAATTTATTGACCACTTGTTAGGCAATTGTTGTGTGCCAAACACTGTGCAAGGTGCCTTACATCCATTGATTTACTGAAGTGTGCGTGTGTGTGTGCATGTGTGTGTGTGTGTGTGTGTGTGTTGTTGGGGATTGAACCTAGGCGCATTCTACCTCCAAGCTACACCCCTAGCCGTTCTTTTAAATTTTTTTGTTTTTTATTTTTTATTTTATTTATTGATTGATTGATTTTTGCGGTACCAGGGATTGAACGCAGGGGTGTTCTACCTCCGAGCTACACCCCTGGCCCTATTTTTTTTTATACTTTATTTTGAAACTGGGTCTCACGACGTTGCGGAGGGCCTCACTAAGTAGCTGAGGCTGGCCGCGAACCAGGATTCTCTGGTCTCCACCTATTTTTTTGTTTTGAAACAGGGTCTTGCGGGGTTGCCAAGAGGCTTGCTATGTTGCTGAGGCTGTCCTCAAACCTGCAATCCTCCTGTCTCAGCCTCCCAAGTACTGTAATTCACTGAATTATTATAATGACCTAATGAGGAAGATACTCTTTACAGAGAAGAAATCGAGGGTTAGGGTATTTATTTTAACATCCCAAAGTCATGGAGCAAGGAATTGACAGAGCCTGGATTTTAACCCAAATTTGTCTCCAAAGACTAACAATATAACCTCTCTTCTATGCTTCCTCTCTGCTCCCACTATCCCTTGACATCAAAGGATCTTTGTGATAGAAATCATAGTAGAGTTATAATAACAGCTAAACCTTATGGAGTGATTTCTCTTATCCATGTATTGGTCTAAGTATTTTATTTTAACTAATTTAACCTTTCCAACGGTCCAGTAAACAGGGTCCTATTTTCATCCCCATGTTAGGGTTGTAGAAAGTGAGGTGTACAGAGACCTGCTGGTCACAGAGATCCTAGGTAGCTGGACTATATTTTATAACATGTTTTTTGGCTCCAGTCTCTGTTCTGTGACGAAAATAGGCAATTTTAATATTCATTCTTTATGTGTGTGTATGTGTGGTACTGGGGATTAAACCCAGGGGCATTCTACTTCTCAGTTCTATTTGATTCTATCCCCAGCCCTATTTTATTTTTTATTTTGAAACAGGTTTCTGAGGGTCTGTAGGTTGCTGAGGGTCTTGCTAAGTTGCTAAGGGTCCTGCTAAGTTGCTGAGGCTGCCCTCAAACCTGCTGTCCTTCTGCCTCAGCCTCCCAAGTACTGAATTACAAACTTGTACCAACAAACCTGGCTAGCAATTTTAATACTCACCTTTTTTTTTACTGCACTTTGAGGCAAGACACTTTTCTGCTTGAGTTCTTATGTGAGTGAACCATTTAAGAGCATCAATTTTTCTATATTGTTCTATACACAGGGGCCCCACCACCTAATAAATTCTAATTTGAGGACATTTTAAGTCAATCTTTTCATTTAGAAATAGCACAGGGCCCTGGGACAACAGAGGAATTTTCTGCCCGGTTCCAAGTTAAATGAGATTAGCTCGAAAACTCCTGTGAGAGCCTCTCACTCTAAGGGTCCCCACGGCCGCCCGACATTCTCTGGACAAAGTCCAGAAGAACTTGTGTTCTTCATAATCTTGATGGTCTTGTTTTGAGAATGACTCAAGTATCCTTATGCAAAAAAACTGTGGAAAATGTAGTATTTGCCTGATTGGGGTATGCAAAAAGACATTCAGACTCCAGTGGGTAGAGATGTAAGCAGGAAACACAGTACCAGCCTAAAGATACAAGTCTTTTGACCTTGGGATAAAGGCAGAGGGCAAGATTAGTCTGTCTCTCTCTCTTTCATTTGATGGAGGCAATGTCTTTTGATCTGTGGGATATGAATATTTATCCCTCATTTAATTCTTACAGCAACTCAATGAGAAAGATACTCTTTGTGGATGAAGAAACTGGGAGTTAGGCTGTTTGTTTTCACATTTTCAAAGTTTATTCTGTGGAATCTGAATGGGTATTTTAGGAGTCAATAGGATTATTAAGTGTATGGTCTATCATTTAAAGTGAAAACCTTTAGCCTATTTTTTTTTCATTTAACATTTGCCTACCGTGCTAGGGAATGAGGGCAACGATAGCAGGTGATAAACTTACTTGCCCTCAAGGAGTTACCAATCTAGTGAAGGAATTAGGATATCTAAGCAGTAACTGTAAGTTAATACATTGAGATTATGCCATGACAAGGAAGTATAAGAGATCCTGGGAGTTCAGAGGTTAACAAGAACTGGCAAGCTTGGGGACAAGTGGGTAAAAGGAGGGCTTTTGGTGGTCCTCGAAATACTGGTGGCATGGAATTAAGAGGTGCAGCATTTAGGACGCCTCAAGTGTGAGGGAGAAGTACAAGCCAAGAAGGAGGTGGGCTGAGGGCCCAGGTCTGGAAAGAACATAAATTCTCTTTGGCAGGTGCATTGGGTGCATGAAGGAAAGTACATAAATATGATTTTTTCCAATGCTGAGGATTAAACCCAGGTCTTGCACATGCTAGGCAAGTGCTCCACCCCTAGCCCAAAATTACATAAATAAAATTGGTATTTATTACTTTACCACAGGCCACCTCCATACACATATAATCCATGACACATGAGGCCCATCTCATTTGAATGTGTAGACTGTCACTCGCCCCGAGGATGCCCATTGTCGAGGGCCCCTACACTATGTAGCTATCTGTGCAGCAAGGGCCAGACAGACGCTGCGCTGACAGCATGAGTGTCCGGTTCTTTAGTGACTAGCTGCTTTTGTCAAGCTATAATAATAGAGTATGGAAAGTCACTGGTCAATCAGGTCCTCAAACATCCATAATGATGATCATTAACTTCCACACTGCATACATCATGTGCATATTATCTCAAAACTTCATATCCTTTTATGACCTTAGTGGCTATCTCCATTTTGAAGATGTAGCCACTGAGACCCAGAGAGGCTCTTCACCCTGCCCCAGGTCACACAGCTAGAGCAGTGATTAGATCTCATGTCTGTCTGCTCTAATACCAATGTTGGCTCTGTGTCTTGCATTGGGTGCCTGGACTGGGTTTGATACTGAAAGGAGCTTCCAAAGAAGTACAAGATTGAACTTTTGGCCTTAAAGAGTGAATAGGATTCCAAACTCTTATATATTAACTATTTTGATGACTGTTCTTCCCAAACCAGCCTCTTGGCATGCTTTCCTCAGCCAGGAACTGTTCACCTTTATCATCATCTGTCACACACATCTCTCCAAAAGTCCTTGAGGCCGCAGCCCTCATTGTGTCCCCAGCACCTGACCTTTTGATGGTAGGCACTGATTTCATCAGGGCTTACTGAACAAACTCAGCTCATCTCCCTCCCTCTCTTCCTCTTCAGGTCCTCTTGCATCGTCCCCTCTTTCCTTCTCCCCTTGGCTCTCAGTTCTTTGTGACTTGCATTTCCAAGCCTAGAACAAGTTCTTTCCTATTCATTCAGGTAACCTAGTGTACTAGTATATTAGTATAACCCAAGGATGGGTACCTTTATAAAGAAAAGAGGCTTGTTTGGGCTCATGTTTCTAGAGATCCAAGTCCAAGGGGCCTCATTTGGTGGCCTTCTTACTGACAGAATTCCAAGGCAGTGCAGTGCAGAGCATCACATAGCAAGAGACAGGAAGCACGTGTGTGTGCGTGTGTGTGTGTGTGTGTGTGTGTGTATGTGTGTGTGTGTGTGTCTTCTGGTCTCCCTCCATCTTCTTATAACACCACCAGTATTCAATCATGGAGGATCCACCCTCATGATCATATCTAATCCTAATCATCTCCCAACGGCCCTCCCTCTAAACACCGTAATTGGGTTGAGTTTCCACTCTCTCAATACCTCATGATGGGAATTGAATTTCAACACACGAACCCATGCATATAAAACCACATCCAAACCTTAGCATCTAGTGCCATTATCACAGAGCTGATATTGTGTCCCACTGCACAAAGCCAGTTTCAATAAAACAGAGATGGAGAGAATGCTTCCACCACTGTATTAGGTTTTTTTGTTTTTTAGCCTCAACTCTTTCTTTTTTTTTTTTTTTTTGTGGTACCAGAGATTGAACCCAGGGTGTTCTACCTCCGAGCTACACCCCTGGCCCTATTTTTTATCCTTTATTTTGAAACGAAGTTGTGGAGGGCCTCACTAAGTAGCTGAGGCTGGCCAGGAACCCAGATCCTCCGATCTCTGCCTCCCAAGTACTGGGACTACAAGCGTGCGCCACCACGCCCAGCTTAGCCTCAACTATTGAAGAATAGATTTCTTCATTTTTTTTCTAGAAATGGTATGATGGCTGATGGCTTTAAGAGCAAACAAGGCTGAGATCAAGGGTTATTATGTCTTTGTGAGTCCTTCATTGCCATACCCAAATACCTGATTCATGAGATCCATTATATGGAGCTTAGTATGGGCTTGATCCACTAATAAATGAATGGGTAAGCCGGGCATGGTGGCGCACGCTTGTAATCCCAGTACTTTGGGAGGCGGAGACCGGAGGATCCGGGTTCGCGGCCAGCCTCAGTTCACGCTCTCTCTCTCTCTCTCTCTCTCTCCCTGTCTCTCTCTTTCTCTCTCTACTTAGTGAGGCCCTCCGCAACTTCGTGAGACCCGGTTTCAAAATAAAGTATAAAAAATAGGGCTGGGGGTGTAGCACAGAGGTAGAATGCCCCTGGGTTCAATCCCCGGTACCGCAAAAATAAATAAATAAATAAATAAATAAATAAATGGGTAAAGTATACAATAGTGTCCCGTCCGAGGTATGCCTGGCACCCTCTGCCCCCAGACCATCATGATCACTGCAGCCTCTTTCTTTCCCATCATCCAAGCCTCAGCTGAATGCCATCTCCCTCCCTGAGCATCCTACCTCAGGTGTGACCTCCTTCATGGGTATTATCACATCACCTGACTTTAATTGTCTCTATAGCACATTAGCTCTCTGGTGTTTTTCTTGTTGATTTAATTATTTATTGTCTATCAACCCTGTTAAGCTTTGTGAGAGCAAAGAACTTGTCCCACTTGTACCACCAGATTCTCTCATTCCCACCTTGGCATCCAGCTCCTGAGAGGCACTCAATCAATATTTGACAGATGAATGTATATATCTTATTCCCCGTAGCTGCCTTAGATATCTACAAAGGCCAATGTGTGACCAGGACTTGTTAAATGAAAAAAATACCAGATGAGTTTGAGCATCATAGACACATTCTGCGTAAGTGATGTATCCCCTGAAGGATGTCTCTAGGCAGAAGTGGTAGAGAGACAAGATGAATTTTTCAGTTGTACTCAGTCCCACCATTATGGCGCCCCCAACTTCCCTTTGTCTGCTGATTTGAGTGAGTGTTCCATTGGGGAGCAGAGATTTATTTCCTAGAAATAGGATAATATTTTATTCCTTTGGCAAATCTAGAAAGCAATTCCTGCAACAAATATATATAATATGTAGAAACTAAATTCTAAGACTGTGTGTGTGTGTGTGTGTGTGTGAGAGAGAGAGAGAGAGAGAGAGAGAGTGTGTAAATCTTTAGCTAGTTTGTGTTCAGAGTGATTTTTCAAAAAGCTGGCTAGACCCTCCTTGTCCAGGTTGTGTGTGAATTACTCAAACAGTTGTCTTAATACTCTTCTCTTCCCCTAAGATAAGCCAGACTGATAGCTGCAATCCATCATGGTAATTACACTCCAGATCACAGGGAAAACACTCTCCCTTTTCATCGTAGATTGTTCTTTTAGGATCCTAATGACATATAACTCAGTGTGAAGCTCTTGAAACACTTTGAAAAGAAATTGCCAGCATGGTGTGGTGGTGCATATTTGTAATCCTAGTACTTTGGAGGCTAAGACAGGAGAATCGTAGGTTTATGGACAGCCTCAGCAACTTAGTGAGGCCCTCTGCAACTTAGTGAGACCTTGCTTCATTGCCAAATAATGGATACGAGTGTCTGGCCCTATTTCTCATGCATCTTTGTAAAAATGCCCACAGATAGTTGCATGTCTACATCCTTCTCTCTATGAAGGAACCATCACTGAGATCTTAGCTCTGTGTTCCCCAGGCCCACTTAAATAGACTAATGACAATGACTAACGACTGCCATTTATCAAGGGCTTTACACACATTGGTTTGTTACATCACACAACCACCATGTGAGGTGGGTGACATTCCCTCAGTTCTTAAATGGGGAAACAGAAGTCTCTAAGTGGTCAAGTGATGCGCCTGAAGGGTCACACAGCTAGAAGTGACAGGGCCGGGCATGGTGTCTGTCCTGCCTCATCGTTCCCAAAGCACTGTCATTTTTGAACCTCTTAAAGCACTTGTCAATCTGTCAAAAGAAAAAATTACAGAGATTTTGCTTAAAGATCTGAATTGATTTTATTTGTAATTCTAGAATCAGGCAACACTTCATTCCACAAAATAGAATAAGTGTTCCCATAAGCTGAGCAGAAGAGATTGGTTTTATAAACAGAGAAGGGTTGAAAAAAAGAAAGAACAAAAAAAAACAAATCTGTCAGTCCAAGAGGAAAATAGTTGATTGATTATAACCAAGGTTACATCTTGGTAAGGATTAAGTCATAGGGGACTTTATTATGCTTTTTGAAACTGGCCTGTTTGGGAAATTTGGTTGTTGTCTACCTTGATAGAAAAGAAGGCCAGATAATAACTTAGTTTTGGTTTGGTGACATAGAACTTTAGTATGAGTGACTCCATTTTGATTTGTAGTCTGGTCTGCTGGGGCCCCGTAAAAGAGCCTATTGTAAAGCAATGGTCTACTGTAATTTTTATTTAACAACTCTTTCATTTTGTTGGTGTTATTTAAGAGCATATATTTTTCTTCCTATTAGGCTATGATTCTAGAAGTCAGCATCCATGTCTCTCTTCCTTCTCTTAATCCCCTAGGATCCAACTAGAGGGAGACAAGTGAGGCCTACCTTTGGTGCAAAATTTAAGATAGTACCAAAAATCTCAGTGATCCAGATGCATACTATTTTAATGTACTAATTAAAAACTAATTAAAAAATTAGATGATGAACAAAATATCAAAATGTTAAATGAAGACAGGTTCTGAACTTTGCACTTGGCTTCCCTTGCCTCACCCTAGCCTGACCCTATGAGAAGCACTTAAAATTGGTTGAATGAATAGACTTAAAATCAGTGTTTGGCTTGTACAAGGTAAATGTATGGTTGACGATCCAGTGAAAGGTTCCCAGTCAGAACCATTGATGAATCAGGTGAACTAAAGCCGTTGGCCTTTCCTGATGTCAGTCTTTCCGTAACATATTGATTCAGCTAGAACATCACACCCAAGCCTGGAAGAACGGCCGGAGTCCAGCTTCTCTACCAACCTTAGCAGCAGTCTACCCCATGGCGGTCATTTTCTTAGCAGAAGTAAAGTACTTACTTAGCAGAAGTAAGTAACTCTAAATAAAAAACTGCCCTTGGTTGTCTAAGATTCTGAAGTTTTTAAAATTGCTTTGTCATTTTGTTATTTTTCCTCTTTTCTTTTTTTTTCTTCCAAGAAATCAGAGTACACTGTCCCTTGGTATCCACAAGGAATTCATTCCAGATCCCCTGAAGATACCCAAATCAAGAAATGCTCAAATTCCTTATACAATATGACATAATATTCACATATAACCTATAAACATCCTTCCGTGCACTTTAAATCATCTCTAGATTACCTATTATACTTAACACAATGTAAATGTGATATAAATGCTTGTTATACTGTATTATTTAGAGAACAATCACAAAGAAAAAGTTTTTGCATGTTCAGCATAGACACATCTTTTTCTTGCATATTTTTGATTTGCACTTGGTTGAATCTGCAGATGTGGAACCTATGGATATGGAGGACCAACTGGAGTTGTTTTGAAAGGACATAATTATGTTATATGCACATATATGTTTATGTAATATAGCAATCCATGTTTCCCCTACCATCCCCACCCACCCCCAATCATGGATAAGTAGATAATAGGAGATCAGTAAATATTTCTGTTTATTAAATGAAGAATTGTAGGAGATGGATGGTAGGAAAAAGCATAGTATAACTTTGAGCATATTAAATGTATATACAAAGACACCACTATATATATATTTTTTCTTTTTTGTGGAACTGGGGATTGAACCCAGGGGCATTCAATTTTTTTATTCTTCATTTTGAAACAGGGCCTCACTAAATTGTGGAGGGCCTCACTAAGTAGCTGAGGCTGGACATGAGTGTGCTATCCTCCTGTCTCAGCCTCCCAAGTCCTGGGTTTACAAGCGTGTGCCACCACACCTGGCTCACCACTATGTTTTATAGCCAACAGAAAGCCTTATGTTTTATAGCCAAACAAAAAGGTCAGCAGGTCAGATTTGCTTTCATGTAAGTTAAGCCCATTATTCCACAGTTTTCTTTGTTCGTCTATGGAACAGTAAAGACTTAACCAAATGTGAGAATTTGTAAGTAGAATGTAGTGGCACTGTTGCTCATAATAGCATGTAATAAAAATCCTGGGTCC
Source organism: Glis glis (assembly GCA_004027185.1). Taxonomy (NCBI): domain Eukaryota; kingdom Metazoa; phylum Chordata; class Mammalia; order Rodentia; family Gliridae; genus Glis; species Glis glis. The sequence goes on along the minus strand of PVJS01012785.1, from coordinate 14,436 downwards.
ACATCTACATTTGGGCAACTTCTCTCAGCGAACAGACTCAATTACAGAACAAGCCACCACTTTCTGAGGAACTTTAGTTCTCTCCAAAGACATGTCTCCTCAAGGTCAACAGAAATAAAATGTAGAAAACAAACTTTAAGTTCACAAGCTGTCAGCCTAACTAGAAACAGCAAATTAGGGAAAAGAGGAGCCCTTGGTGCTGAACCAGCCCGAGATGGGACTGAAGTAGGTTGAGGCTGCAGGCGTGGCCGGCTCCACCACCGTACAGGTGCTGGGGCTCTGGCCTACACTGCTGAAAAGAAGAAGCAATTTCCCATCAGAATAATCTGTGTCCTGTTGGGTCTAATCTACCTGGATAACTGCAATCTACGAAAACTTAGCGGTTTTCAGCAAGGTCTGCCATTCATTCATTCAACGAGTATCTCCCGCGGACCTACCTATGCCAGGTGCTGGGGATTCAACAGTGAACAGAGCCACGGCCCATCTGGTGGGAGGCAGCTTACGATAAATGACTGAACAAGCAAGATTTTGATGTGGTGGGTAGTATGAATTTTATGGAAAGAAACAGGACAGGGTAAAGGGGGCTGTTTGGTTCAGGTGGGCAGGAGATGAATCTCTAGATAAGAAACAGCTGGCCAGAGGCCTGAATGAGAGAGGCATGTGATGTGTCTGGGGACCAGCGACAGGTGAGGGAGAGGATGCCTGAGAACGAGGGTAGGTCACATAGGTGCCTGGGACCAGATCACGTTGGTCTGGCACAAGCCATGGCAAGGATGGCTGAGAGAGACGGGCAGCCTCTGCAGGGTATTGTGCAAAAAGGGACCTGCTGTGAGTTTTGTTTTGTAAAGCTCACTCAGACTTGGGTGAAGAAAGGATAGTGTGTTAGCCCTGGGAACCCAGAAGACAGGCATGACTCTGCCCTGTGGGGTTTGCAGTTTGGTGGGGCATTTTGACAGTGGGCACATAGACAAAGAAATAGAGCCACTTGAGGTACACTATGAGTAAAGTGAAAGGGCATGATAGGAAAGCAGGAACGGGACTCCCTGCCACCGTTAATGGTCAGAGCTGCTCTGGAGAGGTGACATTGCACTGAGAGCAGAATGAGGAAGAAGAGTCAATGGTGCTCTGAGGAGAGAGGAAGGGGAGCACACCAGGTCTCCCAGAGCAGTGCAAAGACCCTGATGAACTGTGTGTGGTGGCGATTTCATCATCCCAGAGCACGATAAGCTCAGTGGGGAGACTGAGAGGCCAACAGGGCCAGACCTCAGAGAGATGTTCAGGTCATGATGAAGAGTTTGGATTTTAACCTAACCGAAATGGTAGCCACTGGAGGGATTTAGGTATGGATTCTATTTTTAAAGTATCATCCTGGCTTCTTTGTGGACAGTAAATGTGGAGTGAAAAATAGAAGCAAATAAACAGCCTTAGCAGTCATGTAGGCAAGGAAGCATAGTCATTTAGACGTGGTAGAAGTTGTGGAATCAAAGACTGGGTTTAGAGCCAGGCTCAGTGGCACACGCCTGTAATCCCTCCCAGTACTTGGGAGGCTGAGACAGGAGGATTGCAGGTTCAAGGCCAACCTCAGCAACCTCATGAGGACCTCTGCAACTTAGTGAGACCCTGTTTCAAAATAAAAAATAAAATAGGGCTGGGGGTGTAGCTCAGAGATAGAATGCCTCTGGGTTCAATCCCCAGTACCACAACCACAAAAAAAAAATGGATTTAGGATATCTTTTGGAGGTAAGCCAATGGCGTTCATTCATGCAATGGATGTGGTCACGAATGATTTCAAGGTAATTGGCTAAGCAACTGGATGGGATGATGGTGTCATTTGTGGAGCTGGGGGCGGGGGTCAGTTGGGGGAGGACCATAATGGGGGCAGGAAAATTCAAGAGTTCTGATTTGGACTCATTACTTTTGAAACTCTTGTTAGAGGTTTAAAAGCAAATGCTCAGTAGACATTTCCATGTGGGCGTCTGGAGTCCAGAGTGGAGGTCTAGGGAGAAGGCATAATTCTAGGGGATTAGCAGCACGGAAATGGCATTTGATGCCCAGGGCTGGATGAGATCATAGAAGAAAAGAAGGTAAAGGATCAAGACAAGATTTAGAGTGGAGACAAAGAGAAGGTGCCAGCCAAGAGGACGAGTGGGGTGGCCAGGTAGGCAGAAGGCCAGTCAAGAGAGAAAGGCCTTATAAGCAAAACAAGAGAGTTTCCGGTGGGAGTGTTCAACTATGTTGACTGCAGATGAGAAGAAAGACAAGGACAAAGATAAACCACTGGGTCTGGCAACAGGAAGAAGGCTTTTGGTATATTATCAGGAGCAGTTTGCGAGGAATAGAGAATAGCAGTTTTGAGCAGTTTTCCTTTGGCCAAGGGAGTCAACTTTCAAGACCCTTCCATGAAGTCATTAGTGAATTTTTTCCTCTGGAGCACAGAGAAATACACCCATCTCCTGCACAGCTGAACAGCTGAACATGGCTGCATTCCCTGGCATAGTTAGTCAAAGTTTTGGTCTCCTTTACCTTGCCTGTAGCAAAACAAAGAGTTCAGTTTCTTCACTAGTGCTTCTTACTTTTAAAGTATTGGGAATTGCGGAATGGCCAAATGACCTTGGCTATCATGCGCACAGTCCATTTGCTTTATGGAAAGAGGAAACAGGAGCCTAGAAAAATAGGGTTCTTTTTTTCCATGCTGGGGTCGAACCCAGGGCCTCACACCTGCTAGGCAAGCCCTCTACCATTGAGCCACACCCCCAGCCACTGGAAAAGTAGAATTTTAGAGGCAGGATAAAACCCAGGAATCTTTTAACTACATCATATTTAGGTTTTAAGATCCATATAATTTTCGCCTTAACCTCAGGGAATACCAAATTGATTAAGATTAGAAGTGTGGTCCCTAGGTAGCTTGCAGTAAAGGCATTCTACCTCCCTAGTTAACTCTAATCTGAAACGAACTGTAACACAGAATCAGCTCCATTGATTAGGTCATTATTTAGGGTATTATAGAAGGAGCTATGTATAAAGGTCTGAAAACCACAGATAAATGACTGTGTAGTTAAAAGGTCCTTCCTTCACATCAGGTGGATTTTCTGCCCATCCCCTTCTCTGATTCTAATGATGGACAGGGTTATATTACCTCCTATGAAGAGGTTGATTCTCACTGCAAAGCCTGACCTTCCTGGGCCAAATGGTAGAAGGTTCTGATTATAATTGGTTCATGTAAAGACCAAGGAGACAGACCTTGACCAAAAAGACTAAAAGCCAGACACACTCATTGCAGTACTTTGATCTAGCAGTGCACACAGGGCCAGCTTCCCTGACTCAGATAGTACCCATCTCTTGTGGCTCACAGAAGGAGTAGATTTAAACTCTAAAGTAGTCCTGTAATAGGAGCCAGTTGAGAGCAAATAAGTATTTACAGGTCAAATGATGAAAGTTACTGTGACAAAGCAAAGCACAGGACCAAGAGGTCCAACCTGATGCAAAAGCTCAGCGCTTCTCCAAGAATAAGCTCCTGGGTCTAGGTGCTGGCTGGGGTTAGGGCAGCTGCCTTTTGTGCTCCAAACCCCAGGTGTTCTTGGTTAGAGCTCATTGATTGGTCAGTGGGCGCCCCTTTAATCTGGTCTATTTTCTCTTTGGTGTAAGGTGTGAGCTCCAGAGAGCAGCACTTTTGATACCTAGTACGAATCTTTCTTTTATAAACTGACATACACACACAAAAAAGTCAAAGATAAATGAATTTTGGTATTGATCCACTGGGAAATTATTTCTCAGCTTCTTTTCTCAGCCTTTCTCTGTTTTCCATCCAAATGAATTTTTCCTCCTTGCCTTCTCTTCCCTAGACAAGACCATCTTGAAAATGAGGTTTCTGTTCTTTTCATTTTTGTGGTGCCTCACCCACTACTGAACACATAGTAGATGCCTAGGAAATATTTATTGAATAAACAAAAGTATAAGAATGTTCTATACCACTACATTTCAGGACTAAGTATTTAAATAGCTGTCTTTTGAAAATAATATTAATTTTCATGTAACTTAGTGTCTTTTCACTCACCACTTGATCTTAAAAAGAGAAAGGAAGACTACTATAATACTATTATTAATAGTTATCACTGGAACCTATTTTTTGCTAGACACTTCATTTAATGATTTATAATCTGTCCAACAAACCTGTAACTAGGTATTATTATTATAAGTTCTATTTTACAGATAAGAAAATTGAAGCTCATGAGGACAAGTTGCCTGAAGTGCATGCTTTCAAATATTAAATCTGGGATTTGTACCCAAATCGACTTCATTCCAAAGTCTGTGTGCTTTTCAATGTGCCAGTGATTAATTGAAAGAAAAGGATTTCACTGAAAAAGATCTCTATTGGTTTTTGCTGAATTATAAAGGAGTAAACATTCTTTGTTTTAAAAAACAGAAATGTATAATGTACAAGTCAAATGTATTTATTATGTCATCATTATTGACATTTAAAATGTGTATTTATAAAAAGTACACATACATAAGCCAGGCGTGGTGGCACACGCTTGTAATCCCAGCACTTGGGAGGCTAAGACAGGAGGATTGTAAGTTTGAGGCCAGCTTCAGCAATTTAGCAAGGCCCTCAGCAAGTTCGTGAGACCCCTTTTCAAAATAAAAATAAAACAGGGCTAGGGGTATAGCTCAGAGGTAAAATGCCCCTGAATTCAACCCCTAGTACAAGATAGATAGATAGATAGATACATACATACATACATACATACATACATAGATGATAGATAGATAGATAGAAGAAAGAAAGAAAGAAGAAAGGCTATACATGCATATAAATATATAAATTTTTAAACCAATTTGGCATATAAGTTAAGTCTCTTTTCTTCCCCCTCTCCAAATCCCAATCCACTCCCTATAAAGAACCATTACAATCAATTTCTTGTGTTATTTCTGAAACTGTATTTACATTTAGAGGCAAAGAGAAGATGTGTAGAGATCCATCCATCTTTGGGAAATATCTTTTAAAAAATAAATCTCTTTCTATCTCTGCCAGATGACTTCTGCTTCCTAAAAAACAAAAATTTCCTTACATAACATCTAAATTGAGGAACTGTGGGATGCTTATGCTGGAGGGTCCTCCAGAGGCCTCCTTCTGGGCAGATGCCTCCAGTTGACAAATGGCTCGTGTAAGGTAACATGGTCAGTGCAGAGGGAGGCCAGCATTCAACCGGTAAGAAGCCCAGTTTGGTACTTCATCTATACAACCCCATGCTGCAAAGCAAAGCAAAACAAAACAATGAAATCAGGAGAATGCTGAGTGACTGTAACTCAAGCGAAGACAACACCCCCAGAGCTGAGCTGCATGTGAATTAATATTTAGGCAAATACTTAATCATGTTTCTATCTGTCTATAGAAAATATAATGAGAAGAATAAATCAATAAAACCTGCATCTGTCAAAATCACAGAGGCAACATACTTGAGAAATGACTAACAGTGATTACAAGCTGCTTATCCAAAAACCAAGCATATCTGCTTTCCAAATCGGAAGCCATGTCTGAAATAAAATATTATACTGAAGATTCATTTTTATCTTTGAAAAGGTGTTTTGTGGTAAACATCCTAATATATTAGGAAATCCAGCTTGATAGGATTTCCTATTTTATATTGCACCAAATGTCAGGGATTAAAAGCAAATATGTGAACCGGGTGTGGTGGCACATGCCTATGATCCCAGTACTTGGGAGGCTGAGAAAGGAGGATCGCAGGTTCAAGGCCAGCCCTCAGCAATGTAGTGAGGCCCTCTGCAACTCAGTGAGACCCTGTTTCAAAATAAAGAATAAAATAGGGCTGGGGGTGTAGCCCAGAGTTAGAATACCCCCGGGTTCAATCCCTAGTATCAAAACAAAAAAGGAAATATGTTCCAGTTTAAGAATCCTAACTTTTGTCCAGAAAATAAAGATTTCTGATGACCTCTAATCTATCCATATGTAAATATTTGGGTGCCTTAAAGCAGCACTGTAGTCTACTTTATAAAATTATTTATTTTTGTGGTACTGGGGATTGAACCCAGGGGCATTCTTCCTCTGAGCTATACCCTCGGTCCTAGTTTTTAGTTTTTAGTTTTGTTTTTGTTTTTGTTTTTGGTACTGAGGATTGAACCCAGAGTTGTTCTACCTCCAAGCTACACTCCCCCGCCCCAGATTTTATTCCTTATTTGAAAACAGGGTCTCACTAAGGTTGCCGAGAGCCTCGCTAAATTGCCGAGGCTGGCTTAGAACCTGCGACCCTCCTGTCTCTGCTTCCCAAGTACTGGGTTTGCAAGCGTGTGCCACCACGCCCAGTTTATAATCTACTTTAAATGGCTTGACTTTAGGAGGTCAGCATTGCAAAAGCACAGTTCTATTCTGGTGCTTTGAAAATCCTTGGTTGAAAAGTAATGCCGTTTTTATCAAAGAGGATGGATTGGGTCTCATCCAAGTAACAGAGCCCTTTTCCTTCATACATGGAGGCCCTTGGAGGATAAAGCAGGAAAGTCACTTAGAATTAGGAAGTCACATTTTGGTAGAAATTTGACTTCACTCAAATCATTAGCCTGGCCATAGAGCTGAGATTTTGCATGGAGTACACTCTGTCTCTACCAAAATTATTTCCCAAACTTATTCATTATTTTGGCAAGAATTACCAGAACACAAGATTTTTTATTACATAGCTCTAAGGAGCTTTTTCCCTTTATTTTTCACCCTCTTATTCCTGTGTGCTTACAGAGATTTTAGTGAGAATCAAACATTGTTCTTGAACAAGTTTGCTGATTCATTTGTTTTTTCAATAGTGAAAATAATATATAGTGAATATAATAGTAAACAAAGCAAAATCCTACTCTCATTAAACATATTCTAATATAGGGAAATGGAAAATAAACAGATAAATATGTACATAGGTTGTGTATCCCTTATCTGAAATACTTGGGGAGATAAGTGTTTCAGATTTCAGGTTATTTAATATTTGCATATGCATAATGAAATATCTTGGGTATGAGACCCAAGTCTAAACATAAAATCATTTCTGTTTCACATACATCTTATACACATAGACAGTAGATAATAATTTCATGCGGTATTTTGAGTGTACCTGCATTTTTTTTAAAAGAGTCGAGGTCAAGCCGGGCGTGGTGGCGCACGCTTGTAATCCCAGTACTTGGGAGGCTGAGACGGGAGGATCCGGGTTCGCGGCCAGCCTCAGCTACTTAGTGAGGCCCTCCGCAACTTTGTGAGACCTGGTTTCAAAATAAAGTATAAAAAATAGGGCTGGGGGTGTAGCTCGGAGGTAGAACGCCCCTGGGTTCAATCCCTGGTACCGCAAAAAAAAAAAAATGTTAAAAAAAAGAGTCAAGGTCTTGCTATGTTGCCCAGGCTGGCCTTGCACTCTTGGATTCAAATGATCTTCTTGCCTACACTTCCTGAGTAGCTAGAACTGCAATCATGTGTCACTGCACCCAGCCTCTGCCTGCGTTGTGACTGTGACCAGTCCCATGATGGCAGGTGTAGAATTTTCTGTTTGTGGCATCATGTCAGTGTTCAGAAAGTTTTGGATTTTGGACCACTTTGGATTTCAGATGTTCAGATTCAGGGTGCTCAACCTGTATAAGATACCAAATGCTATGAAAATATAAGTCAGGGTAAGAGGCTAGATAAGAGGGAATGAGGGGCAATCTGCGAAGGCCTCTGTCGCAACTGAGCAGAAACTCAAATGAGGGATGAAGCCCGGTGGCTCTCTGGAATCAGAATGCTCCAGGCAAAGCGTAGAGGAAAGTCAGAACCCTGAGGAAGGAATGTGCATGGTGTATATGGAAAACTGTCAAGAAATCCGCGTGCCTGGAACAGGGCAAGAGAGGGAGTGGGGGAGAGTGGTAGAGAACAAGGTACAGACAGCCAGACCAGAGCACTTAAGGACTAACAGGATTTATCTAAGTGGAAATTGGATGATTTTGAGCAAAGGAGGGACAGGGCCTGTTTTCCTTTTTAAAGGAAAGCGCTGCCTAGTAGAGGAAGTACACAGAGAGTAAGCAAGGGCCAGCTACAGGATACAGTTCAGACAAAAACTCAGGGTGGCTTAGCAAGAATTAGCTACAAAGCCTTCATGGCCAGGTGTGTAGGTTGTTGTTGCTCATGAGCATCTGGCTTCTCTCATCAAGCCAGGGGCTGTGTCAGACCCTGGGCATGGGGGAGCTTTCCTTCAAGTCATCTGTCTTTTTCTAAATTGTACACTGGTGCTAAAAGTATGTACTAGCAAGGGCTCTGGTGGGTAGTAGCAGAGATAAGGGAGAAATGGTCTTATTAAAAATACATTTGAAGGGTAAAGCCAATAGGATTTGCTAATAAAGTGATGAAAAGCCATCAGTCAAATTAGTGAATTCATCAATTCGGTCAGTCAATACCTGGCACCTCTGTTACTGGTCCCTGTTGCAGTTGGGCTCCCTGGAAGCATACATGGAGAAAGAGATTGATGTGCAGGAAATTTATGAGGGAAGGCTCTTGGGATCAAAACCTGAGGAAGGGGAGGAGGAAACAGGGCTGGGCATAGGGAGAAACTGGGCTGAGACGCAATCTCAATGAAGGCCTCAGCCTACTTCATGGACACTTTGGGGCTGAAATCGTCCTTTTTGGGGCTGGAATGGTCCTTTGTGTTATTCCAGTTTGGAGCAAGGGAGTCAAACCTTTATATCCCTGTGCTCAGTACCCAGAAAAGGGTGCATGATCTTAGGTGTGCCAGCCTTCTTCACCAAAGACAGTTTCCAAAGAGGGTTGACCACCTGAGAGCTTCCTTCCAGCAATAGTCTCAGCATCGGGGGGAATATATTCATCAGTTCCAAAGAGGGATCTTCTGGCTGATTCCACACAGCATCCCATGTCCCATGGAGACACTCCATGTCCCTCAGCTATGACATACATACTATCATGCTACTCTTTCCTGCTTGCTCAGATAGTGTCTCCACTAGATTCCCAGGCAACTACCAATAATCCATTCAAATGGCTGTGCAATGGAACCTATTCATCTTACACATTTTAGGAAAAAAAAGTTACCCATGCCCCTACCTTCAGCAAGCTTTGTGTGTACAAGGGTAAAACATGTACATAGAACAAAAAATTAATAGATTTGGAGCTCTGGCCCCAAATCTGACAAGGATCCTTGGGGCCAGTCACTGACTAGTACGGTCTTTACAAGAGTTTAGTATGTAAGAATCTTTCAGTTTGCTGAAGCAAGTGGAAAAGTTAAGCAGGAAATGCAGCTTTTTGGGATAATGTTAGAAAATAACTTTAGACTTCCAGATTTTCAGTGTAACTCTGACAGGCCCACCTGACTGCGTGACCCGCCAGTGTGATGTTGCTATGGTTACAACCCCTCATTGAGATGCTACACTAAAAAACCAGATTCATGTGTATTTCCATCCAGGTCTGAATGTGTTGAGCCATGTGATCTTATACAAGGCGCTTATCCTAAGTCTTATTTTCAGTATCTGTATGAGGAGCACCCCTACTCTACATTCCTCTAGCTTGAACAGGTGCAAATTATAAACCATAAAGCATGATGCAATTTTGAGCTGTCGTAAGACTTACAAAGAGACCCAGAGCTGAGTTAAGCTTGATGGTTTTGACATCTTAAAAGTATGAGAGACTATAAAAGGAGGGGAAATGTTTATTTTAGTTCACTTGTAAATTAGGTAAAAGGCTATTTTTTATGATTATTCTGGGCACACATGCTACTTAAAAGGCAAGTTAACTACTCTACATCTAGGGCAACCTGTAGTCAGAGGCATAACCTGGAGCTGGGGGTCAGGGGAACAGTATTTACTAAGCACCTTGTCTGTAGAGGTGGAAGCATTGGTTATGTAGGATTCAGTGACAACGGAGGCACGGATCCTTCCCTCCAAAAATTAAAAGCCAGCAGGGCACGGGAGGCAAACATCTAAATCCCAGGACAGAATGTGATGTGAGCAACAGGAGAAATGCAAGAGTTTCTCAAGATCCAGAGAACAGAGGAGTTTTGTTAGGGGAGGGAAAGCAGCTGAGAAGATTTCTTAAAAGAGGTAGAATTTATAATGTACTGCTATGCATGGGTAAGATTCTGAAAGTTAGGTAAGCAAGCCGGGTGCAAGGCAAAGGCACAAAGGCTGGTAGCAAGCAAACTTCATGCCAGTAAATGAATGGTTCAGTGTGATTGGACCAAAGGTCAATGTGGAAGAATTATCATAGCTCACACTTATTGAGTGCTTACTGACTGCTAAGCAATATGTACAGGTATTTCTTTGGGTAATTATCATAGCAACTCTATGGAATGGATATTGTTGGCCCCATTGTATTGAGGAGCAATGTGGACACAGACAGGTTGTTAGTTGCCCAAGATCATACAGTTAGTGGGCGACTAAGGTAAGACTGTGTGTGTATGTGTGTGTGTGTGTGTGTGTGTGTGTGTATTACTGGATATTGAACCCAGGGGCATTCTACATTTGACTATATCACAACCTATTTTATTTTTTATTTTGAAACAGGGTCTTACTACGTTACCGAGGCTGGCCTTGAACCTGTCATCCTCCTGTCTCAGCCTCCCAAGTACTGAGATTACAGATGAGCCCCACCATGCCTGGCTATATACATATATATTGTTTTGAATTGACACATAGATAAGTGTACTCTTAGTTCAGTAGACCAGTGTTTCCTAAAATTGGTACAAATGGGTAGTTCAGGTAGTACATTAAACAGGAAAAATTTTAAGTCATACATTTAGTTTAATATGTATTAGGAGAACTATATTTAGTAAGTTAAAACCTGGATTTCATGGATATTTTTGCTTAGAATTCTGCTGTGTTTTAAAAAGTGTGTTGCATTATAGAAGAACTTTATTAAGGAAGTTTATGAAAGAAAAAGTAAATATCATACAGCTGGTATAGGATTTGTCAAAAACCAACTATGTGATTATTTACTTTTTCTTTCATAAATTACTTTAATGAAGATTTTCTCTAATTTGCTTAAATGGCTGAAGTTTGGAGAAGTACTGAATGGGCAACACAAAGCAATTAAAGTTGCTAGAATAATATAGAATAATATTGAGATTGTGTGTGTGTGTGTGTGTGTGTGTGTGTGTGTGTGTGTGTGTGTTAGTTACTGGGGATTGAATCCAGGGGCATTCTACCTCCAAACTACACCCCCAACCTTTTTATCTTTTTATTTTGAAACAGGATTCTGGTAGGTTGCTGAGAGTCTTGCTAAGTTGCTGAGACTGCCCTCAAACCCGCGATCCTTCTGTCTCGGTCTCCCAAGTACTGGGATTACAGGCACCACCACGCCCAGCTGAGTTATACTCTTTAAGGAAATTAGCCGTCTCAACATTTAAGATGATGTAGAGGGTCAGCAGTGGAATATGTAGAGTCCAGTTGTATTAGTGAACACACAACAAAGAAAACAGGAGTCACTCAAAGTCTTTATAAAAGAGAATTCAGTGGAGAACAGGTATAGATGAGGTAAAAGACGAAAGAGCAAAGGAGGCAAAAGTGATATGTTGAGGCAACCCAGGAAGTTACTTCCACCCCTGGTCTGGCTGACAAAAAGAAAATGTAGTGTTGGAGCAGGTGTGCCAATGTCACTGCAAAAGTGGAATCACACCAGGGCCATGGAGTCATGAAATCACACCAGAGCCATGGAAGGAGATGAAGCCACAGCTCAAGCCACACCAGACAGGAACAGGGAGAAATATTCACGCTTCTCCCTCCATGCAACTCTCCAAACCACCCCCTCCAGCACCTCCTGTTGGCTGAACCCCAGCTAGGAAATGCAGCCTCCTCAGGTACAGAGCAGGGGAATTGAAGAGCCCGCACCAGGAAGTAATTACAGAAGGGCCCACAGAACCAGGATGCAGGGAGTGCGTTTTATAGATAAGATAGGATCTGCTATTGCTTGGAAAGAGCAGGACATGGTAGAAAGATCGTGTGTACCTGCAAGAGGAATAAGCTGAAGCCATCCCAGATTCAGCCTTGGGTTTTGAGTCCCCTGGATAGTAGCATCTGTTTATTTCACAGATGTTCCATCTCACGGGTGGCATTTCATTTCCAGAAACTCCATTCCATTCCATTCCATTCCATTCCATTCCATTCCATTCCATTCACACCAGAAGGTTTTATTCCTGAAGTCCTCGTTTTGTTTTGTTTTCCTGTTACCATAGTTGTTGCTTTACTGGTGAAGTTAAAGAGTCACATACTGGTAGCAATTATACTTATAGCTGCCACAGGTACTTTAAGTGTTTTTCCAATCATAGCACAACATTTTTAGGCAGCTGTTATTTCCACCTGCTTTCTTGACTAATGTATGTTAACATAAGCCTCAGGACCCTCAATATTCTTGTGGGTCAAAGAGCCAGGGCTTGTTGTTATTAAATTTCATAGCCAATAAGGCCAGTAGCAAATCGTGAATGTACACAGTCTTCTGGTATTTATTTAGAATAGGACACCTGGCAAGTTTTAAAATCAAAAGTCACTTTGTTCCTTAGTGGCTAGCAGAGGCTAAAAATACTCCAAAGTTTTGTTTTAAGGGAGAAAATGGTGAAGATTTTCAGCTCCTAAAATGGCAATCTTTGGGGATGATCGTGTCTGTTTAACATTGGCTCGATCCACACTGTGGCACCTGGAGGGCTAGTGCTTTGCTTTCTGGAACTTCTTGCCCCTAAAGAGTTACAGGGAAAGTTGGGGAAGAATTTTCAACCAGGAACATTTGTTCTTTTGGTTGTTCTCCCATTGTTTCCTAGGACATCGTCTTCATGTCAGCATGATCTTGGCTGAAAATTTTATCCTTCTTGACGTTTTCCTCAACTCAGAATAACAGTCTTAATTGTCTTTTTGCAACCCTGCCCGCAACTGCTCTGATATCCCTCTCTTGGGGAAGTTGGTTGCAAAAGGCATGAGCAGGGCTTTGGAAACAGTGTAGGGTGAGAGAGGACTGGCTGGAAGATTGTATTTTCACTGTGCATTGTTACAAACCAGCATACTATTTGAGAGATCTACCAATACCTGAATCCTTCCTGAGCCAGTGAAACCTTGATTTCTTGAGCTTTCTGAGAAATACCCATGCACAAAATTGGCATGGGCGTGGCTGCTCCTGAGAAGGAGAGAAAGCAAAGCCTAAACTCATTCTATAAAGAGTGGGCCTGGACTTTTACCACTACAGGCATGTGAAGGCCATGCAAGATTAATTCCATATTGGTTTACAGACTTTGGAATCTTCCCTGCTAAAAAATTTTGGCCTACTCATTATCATCATTTTGAGGAGTGACCCTATGTTCTGGAGAGTTTCTTTGAATCTGAATTCATTCTTTAGAAGAAGTAAGATAAGAGGTAGGGGGGTTGAGCCATCAGCTCTTTGAAATATAGCAGACTGACTGTGTAGTATAATATCCCTAAGTGCTAGGCAACATCCAAAGACTTGAGTTATTGAAAGTCCAGAGATGAACTTATAACAGATGGGTAGTAACTTCCTACTGATTGAATGATTGATTTGAGAGACAAGATCTCATAACAACATAATTCATCTATGATGTGGTCTTTGAGGCCTGCAAGTTGAATAGTGAATTATATTCAAACTGTTTCTTGACCTTCTCCATGGGTATTTATTTGCCATAGATCTTTTGCTAATATACTCACTGTCTTATCCTATTTCTTATTTTCCTTTTTGGTACTGTGAATTGAACCCAGAGACATTCTACCTTTAAGCTATACCCCCAGCCCTTTTTATTTCTTTATTTTGAAACAGGGTCTCGCTAAGTTGCTGAGGCTAGCCTCAAAGCTGCAATCCCCCTGTCTCAACCTCCCAAGTATTGGGATTATAAGCATGCACCACTGCACCCAGCTCTCATTTTCCTATTTTAGGAGAATATATTCTTCTGCTATTTCTGCACATAATTGTCTCTTCTCTTCTTATAAAGGTAAATATTCTGAGATTTAAATATATAATGTAAATAAAAACATTTCAGTAAGTAGTGTTGCAAAGCCTTCAAATAATCATGACCAGTTAAATATTTGAACATCTATGGTTGTTTCTATTAACCTCTTAATACCAAAAATTCAAAATCTAGGACTCTAGTAACTGGAAAACTTAAAAGGACCTAATGTAATTCCTCAACAAATAGTAATTTTCAGAAGGTCAGGAGATGACTGGTCTGCTTGGCGGCCCTTATTGGAGCTGGTTTTCATAAAGTTAGCTGAGGTTATGTTGGATTAATGCATGTGTTTTTATCAAATACTCTGACTTGTCCTTGAAAAGAAACCAGCTAGCCGGGTGTGGTGGCGCATGCTTGTAATCCCAGTACTTTGGGAGGCAGACACCGGAGGATCCGGGTTTGCGGCCAGCCTCAGCTCTCTCTCTCTCCCTGTCTCTCTCTCTCTCTCTCTCTCTCTCTCTCTCTCTCTCTCTCT
>PVJS01012784.1:0-43248 GCA_004027185.1 Glis glis | reverse complement strand
TGTGATTTGGGGTGTGTAACAGCAGATTAAAGAGAAAGCCCTGCCCTGAATGTAGGCAGCAGGATTCTGATAGGTGCGGACTTAGATAAAGAGGGAGAAGCCACGAAGAGTGCGTGCGACTCTTTCCAAGGAAAATGCATCTGCTCTCGCCTGAGATCGTCGGCCGCCGGCTTCGCCTTTCTCTGAAGAGCTTCTTGATCTTCTCAGCCTCCAGCTCTTGGAACTGAAACTTCACCATCGTTTCTCCGAAGAGCTTCCTGATCTTCACGTCTTGGACTGGGACTAAATTAGAGGTTGCTCCGATCCTAAGACTCCAGCTCTTAGACCGTTCGACCAGCTACTGGTTCCTCTGACTCTCCACGTGCAGTCAGAACCTGGGACTACATTGCTTCAAACTGTAAGCCCATCTGATAAATCCCTTTTTTCAAATATACTCATTCTGTGTATTCTGTTAATCTAGAGAACCCTGTCCAATACACTCACTAACAGAAGTATTTTAAGGAAAACTATTCAGTAGTGCATCCTGTTGGAAATACATAAATTTTTAAGAATAAATTTAAGGATTGTTAAAGTAAAATATATATGTAGGCATACTTATGTGTGTGTATTTGCACTCAATGAATGCAGCTGTGAAGATTATCATTTTTTTAAAGACAAAAAGCAGTAATGTATTGTTTTAAAATTGCCCCAATTCCTAGAGGGTATGATCTACCTTTGTCTTCATTCACAGGAGCTTGATATTTATTTCTTGATGGTGATAAAGATAGTGAAACTAAGTCATAACCCTAAGAGAAAAAAATATCCCTGTTAGATCATGGAGTTCGTTTCGTGTCATCGCTGAAACTTCATGATCTATGACATGAACCTATTTCAAATAACATTCAAATAATATTTAAACTTCTGTTCAAAACAAAACCTTTCAGGCCAAATATATAAGTATTGAAATGAGAAACTCATTCAGACCTTGACTCTTCTTGACTTCTTAGCTCCAGTGATGAAGTTAGTTGTCCACTCTGGGCCCAAGTTTTCTCAATAGAAAATGAAGAATAACTACACTTACATTATCCATAAAATGTTCTTGGTGATTATTATTAATAATTATGCTCATAGAAATTAATATTTTCAGAGGCTATTTGTATAAGGAATTAATTTATAAAACCTATATGTTTCTGGGATAACCTTAGAAACAGATTTTTCAGTTTTAAATTCAAACCGTGGCTGTCTAGAAGTGAAGATTACTTTTAGGAAAAGGAGAGCTCTTGAAATATTAGAGACAATTACTTATTTCTGACTAGAAAAAGACATCTGTAAAGATTCATGTTGACAACACAAGCATGCAGTTATATGAATATAATTTTTCCTCATCTTTCCTAGGCAATATGGGAAGAAAAAAAAAGAAGCATTTTAAAACACTAAGAAATGACTGGAAGTGCTAAAAAGCCAACTAACATCTTTTCAATGATTGGCAGAAAGCAAATGGGCCAGCCTATGAATTACACACAAAGAAAGACTCCTTTATGTTGATCGAAATATGCCTTGATCCTATTCTGCCCAGACAGACACTGTACTAGTTAATGCACCTAAATATTCTTTTTTTTTTTTTTTGGTGGTACTGGGGATTGAACCCAGGGGCATTCTACCTCCGAGCTACACCCCCAGCCCTATTTTTTATTCTTTACTTTGAAACAGGGTCTCACTAAGTTGTGGAGGGCCTCACTAAGTAGCTGAGGCTGGCCGTGAACCTGGATCCTCCAGTCTCAGCCTCCCAAGTACTGGGATTACAAGCATGCGCCACCATGCCTGGCTCACCTAAATATTCTTAATATAATCTTTCTTAATTTTACAACTATAATTCCCTCATTTTGAGTCTGTGGCTATTTCTTTTGATGTCAGTTAATATACTTGACGATTCAGTAGTTAAAACCAGAAAAAAAGAGACATTAGCTATATTATACCTTGGTATATCATCTAGATATTTTATCCTTACAGGCCATCTTAAAAAGGATCAAGCCAGGCATGCTGGTTCTTATTACTTGGGAGGCTGAGACAGGAGAATCTCAGGTTCAAGGATAGCCTCAGCAACATAGTGAGACTCTCAGCAACCTAGCAAGACCTTGTTTCAAAACAAAAAATTAAAAAAGGGCTGGGAGTGTAGCTCAGAGGTAGATTGCCCCTGGGTTCAATTCCTAGTGCAAAATAAAATAAAATAAAATAAAATAAAATAAAAGGCATTCCTTGAATGCTTGAATGTAGGGCTGCAGATAATGAGAATTGTAAATTCCAAACAATAGTGATCATTAGGCTTTTCAGGATCACCCAGTTAAAGGAATACTAGGCAGACATTTATATTAAAAATATCTTTCAATGGTTTTAACCCTTTTGGTTTATTTCATCAATTTAAGTGATAGTTGTGGATATGTATGTATATATATATATATCATATTATTGAAATATATATTATTATCAATAATATGATATTATTGCCACCAGATTTTAATTATCTTAATATCTTAGTTATTTTCAGTTATCTTAGCTATTTTCTACTGAATCTTTCAGTTCTGTTTATGGGGCTGTCCACACTTTTTTTTTTAATGACTATTTTTATATTTTTTTTGGTCAGAGACAGAGACAAAGTCAGAGGTTGTTGGGGTCTCCACCCAGTGCCATGAAAGGGCCTGGTGGACTAGCAGAAGCCTGCTCTAGAGTACTGGGCCTCTTCCACATGGCAGTGACTCAGCATATCAATGGCAAAGATGGCACTGGCGGACCCCTCAGAGGGAGGTCCCGCGGATAGCCCCACCTAACCTCAGGAGGGCTATGATAGGCAGTTACCTCCTTCCGTGCTCACAGACAACAGGTGCCTCCGCCTATGATAGGTTACAGGGGGGCGTAATGACCCCACCCTCGCGTGCCATTGGACCACACCCTACTGCCCGGGTGTTTCCTTTATGGCCTTTACTTTAAAAGCACGATTGGCTTTCTAATAAACTAGATCTTGCTTGACTTGTCTCCCGGCCCATGGTGTTGTTTATTCAGGCCGTCAACGCTTACTTCCCTGTCAGTTCGTGCCACTCTTAGGCGGGACCCGAGAGGCTGGTGCCCCGTGTGAGGGACGAACTCACGACCTGCCGGCCCTCACTCTCCCGCGGGCCCTTGCTCCGCGGTGGGCGCCGGGACACCGGCGGACACCGCCTCCTCCCCCGCGGGCAGCGGAGGCTCCTCCCGGCGGCTGGCGAGCGCCCGGGACCAGGGGCTCCCTTCTCTCTGCCCTCGTGCACACCGTCACGCTCTGCCCCACCACAGAGTCCCCGCCGGGCGAGAGCTGCTCCACCTCCGGGTACTGCCGCACCCAAGGCCCGAGCAGCGCCTTCCCCGACCGACTGGGAGGGGAATCCTTGGCAATAAAAGTTGGGAAGGGTTTTCTGCGAGTCAGAGAGATTTAATCCTTGGCTTTTCAAAAGGAGACGAAGGGCAAGGGTTGGATCAGGTTTAGAATTCGACTTCACCATATTTTATGGGTGTACGCTTACTTTGAAGACCGACTACCTGTCAGTATTGTTGAATTAGGAAGAAGTTTTAGAAGTAGGGATAAGTTCCTCACACGGGGCACCAGCCTCTCGGGTCCCGCCCAAGAGTGGCACGAACTGACAGGGAAGTAAGCGTCGACAGCCCGAATAAACAACACCATGGGCCGAGAGACAAGTCAAGCAAGATCTCATTTATTAGAAAGCCAATCACGCTTTTAAAGTAAAGGCCATAAAGGAAACACCCGGGCAATAGGGTGTGGTCCAATGGCACGTGACGGTTGGGTCATTACACCCCCCTGTAACCTATCATAGGCGGAGGCACCTGTTGTCTGTGAGCACGGAAGGAGGTAACTGCCTATCATAGCCCTCCTGAGGTTAGGTGGGGCTATCCACAGGAACTCCCTCTGAGGGGTCCGCCAGCGCCATCTTTGCCATTGATATGCTGAGTCACTGCCACGTGGAAGAGGCCCGGTACTCTAGAGCAGGCTTCTGCTAGTCCACCAGGCCCTTTCATGGCACCGGGTGGAGACCCCAACAAGAAGTTTGTTAGGAAAGTGAGGATACATGTTCAAGGGAGAATGCAGGCCCCCTTGAGGGTGTGAGAGAGAGCGAATGTTCCAGCAGCTTTTACAGTTCTTATTTTAGAGAACCCCCATGAGGGGGTGGGTAAGATTGCCCAGCAGGGGTGGAGGTCTGGACTTCCTCATCATCCTCAGGTTCCCAAAATGAAGGGTAGTGGTGGGGTGGTGCCTGACCTTGTCCTTCCTTATGGATCCTTTGTTTACTAAACATCTCAGGAATCTCAGGTGGGGAGAGGGGCCATTGTGATTAAGGGTGTGGACTCATTGAGGCTTTTGCCTAAGATAGAACAGATCTCATAGGGTGGGGCTAGATTAAGGGTGTGGGCCTATTGAGGCTTCTGCCTAAAATAGAACATGCCTTGTAGGGTAGAGTTAGAGATTATGAAGTTTCTAGATTTTAAAATATATTTTCCCTTTCCTTCCCAGTTAGTCTCCTTTCTACCTAATATTTTATTTCTCCTATCCTACCGCATCCCCCCCACCCCAGACTTTGGTTCCTTAATCTTAAGAGTTGATGAAGATCGAAGGTTTATCTTCTATAGCTTCATCAACGCTGATGAGAGATGAAGGCCCCGCCTACCCAGGGACTGGAAGTCTAGTCCTGCCTGGTCTAAAGGAGACATAGGAAGGTCAGGGTTTGCTGGTTGCAGAATTATCATTCTTTGATGTTCTTACAGAAATACGAATTTTTCCTCTTATGATGTCTGGTTGTCCTGGACCTGCAAAACTTCAAGAGGGATAGGTTTAGCTTTATAGCATTTTATAAAGACTCAGAAGTTTTGGGTATCAGTACCATTTTATATTTCTTCTGTGAGCCTAAAAGCAGAAGTATCATTATAAATTATAATGCAGAATATGAGGGGGAGCCAAAGTAAAAAGATAGCTAGTTAAGTTATGTGGGTGGTCTTTTAAATGGCTCCATGAGTATGACTCTTCTTTTACCCTGGAATAGCACACTTGTTTTTGGTTATACTTTCCTGCTGAGTGTTCAAGACCAAGTAGGTAGCCCAGTGTTAGGTAAACATAAATTATGAAGTTTTTGCTGTTAAGTCAGTCAGTACTTGAAGGTACATCTTCTTTCTGACATTGGTCTATATGTTTCATGGTGGCAAGAACCAAACTGACTTCGTTTACTACTGTATTTCACCTAGTAACCATATATAGAATCTGGCATAAAGCTGGTGCCTAGCCAATATTTGTTGAATGAATGAATATCAGACTTTATAAGCCCATGCACTGATGAGAAACTAACCATGACAATCCCCCGAAGTTTGTTTTCATTTTCCTCAGCAGTTTTCTGGTGTTGACACCATCCACTTAGAGCCTTCTATTAAGAAACCTATAAGATGACTGGGAGGTATGGAGGCTTAAATTGCCCAAGCTGTGTTTGCCATGTAAACTTTTGGGAAGCCTAGCAGTACACCTGGCTCTGCCTCAAATATCCATGTGTTACTGCAGACACATAATGGCGTCAGTAGGATTATGTGTGAGCATGCTCTTGAATTTGTGAACTCTGAAATATTTCAATGCAATCCCATTTACCCATTCTTCACTTAATCTCAGATCACTCTCTGAAAATGTGTCTATTTATAATCATGTGATTTCTACCAAAAATTAAAGAAGTAAAATCCTTAGGTGGTACCCTGTGTTCCCTAGAACAAGCTCTATAAATTGCTCAATATTATTTTGAAAAAAAGAAAAGAAAGCCAAAATCATACAATGAGTATTTCTACTATTGTTTTGATTCCTCATTTCTCTTCTCTCCTAATTATTTACCAAAAAAGGAAAGGGAGAATATCAAGATTTAAGTCTCTCCATGTGACAGATGTTTAATGTGTGAGATGTAATTTAACTTTTACAACAATACTAGTATGTAGATATTACATACACTAGTTTAGAGATAAGACTACTAGAAATGAAATTAACTGCACAAGGAGTACATGGTTAGTGAATTTCAGAGCTAAGATTGAATCTTTGCCTCTCTGATTCTAAAATGTATGCCACATCCCCACTATCTCAATGCAATAAATGTACATTGGAATTCACCCACCCTAACAGAGATTTCAAACCTGCTTAACCATTTTTTATCACCTGTATTTTAAGTACCCTGTGTGCATGTACATCACTATCACTCTGAACTACATTGTGATGTGAGAGTATAGTGCACTAATAAAAGTATATTAAAGAAGGGAAATTGATCAAAGGTAGCTAAAAACTATAGAAAATTTTAAATATCTATCTTACTGCCTCAGTTTCACAACTTATTTAGTTCCAAAAGGCAGAATTGTTGAATAAACTTAACAGTGTATAGAAATGTTTTCTCAAGAAAAAAGTTCAGGCCAGGCGTGGTGGCGCACACTTGTAATCCCAGTACTTTGGGAGGCGGAGACCGGAGGATCCGGGTTCGCGGCCAGCCTCAGCTTTCTCGCTCTCTCTCTCTCTCTCTCTCTCTCTCTCCTTAGTGAGGCCCTCTGCAACTTCGTGAGACCCAGTTTCAAAATAAAGTATAGAAAATAGGACCGGGGGTGTAGCACGGATGTAGAACACCCCTGCATTCAATCCCCGGTAACGCAAAAAAAAAAAAAAAAAAAAAAAGAAAAAAGTTCCTTACTCTTGAAAATATTTTTGTTGGAACAGGATAGAAAGGTACTACAGAGTTCTCTTTGAACAAATTACTTGAATCAGCAACTCTTTACAGACATAATCCAAAATATTTTTTATTAGCGGTAAACACTTCTGAAGGAGACCTAACATTTCAGGGTTCCAGCCTGGTTTAGGGACATATTTTAAATAAACATTTAACAGTCACTGCTTTTTTCTAACTGACTGTACTTTAAGATGGTAAAAGAAGCCGGGTGTGGTGGCGCACACTTGTAATCCCAGTATTTTAGGAGGCAGAGACCGGAGGATCCGGGTGCGTGGCCAGCCTCAGCTGTCTCTCTCTCTCTCTGCTTAGTGAGGCCCTCTGCAACTTTGTGAGACCCGGTTTCAAAATAAAGTATAAGAAATAGGGCCGGGGGTGTAGCGCGGAGGTAGAACGCCCCTGGGTTCAATCCCTGGTACCGCAAAAAAAAAAAAAAAGATGGTAAAAGAAGCCAGTTGTGGTGGTGGTACATACCTGTAGTCCTAATACTTGAAGGCCCGAGACAGGAGGATTGCAGGTTCAAGGACAGCCTCAGCAACATAGTGAGACTCTCAGCAACCTAGTGAGACCCTGTTTCAAAACAAAAAATAAAAAGGGCTGGGAGTGTGGCTTGGAAGTAAAATGCCCCTTGGTTCAATCTCTAGAACCAAAAAAAAACACCAAAAACAAAAGCAAAACAAAAAACCATATGGTTAAAGAATGAGATTGCTTTGCACAGGGCACATATGTACTCATTCCCCAGGAATAATTTCAGTTAAAGATTAGATATAATTTCATTACCTATTCCTTCATAAGATTCTGTTTAGAAGCTAATACTATTATATAATAGGGTGTTAACTTCTAAGTGTTTCCTGGAGGGGGCATTGGAGAAAGAAAACAGTGAAATTGTGGTAGAAGGAACATTTTATGAAAAATCAAACTAACAGAGGTGAATCATAACTGCTAAAAAATACATGTGGTGATGTATGTTTAATCTATAGTCTGAACTGCAATAATTTTGAACCTTTAAAATATATTAATAGTTATATATAAACTCATTCATACACATAGACATATACACACAATAGTAACTATACATATATGCATACAGAATAGTATATGAAAAGTCAAGTTTAACAGAAAAGGATCATAACTGGTGAAAAATATATCTGTGGATATGGGCCAGTACCAGGTTAGATGTGTGAAAGATGCTTTAAACCCTATAGTATTAGGCATTTACTATTAAATATATTTTGATTGAATATTTTCTTTCACACGATCACAATGAAGAAAGCTTACTTTTTAATTCCAGTAATTGTGTTGCCAAAAAATAACTCATTTATATCTGTATTACCATCTCATATTATTTTTACTAAAGTAAGTATTCAATATATGTTTAATTGAATTGTAATCTCATATTTTATCTCAGTTATACACAAATTGCAATCTTTTCTACTCTAATCAGATACGCAGAGTGAACTTTATATATTACTTTAATTACTTTTATCAGACACAGAGATTTATTTTAAACAAGTTAAACTTGGAAATTTCCAGACATTAAGAGTTTTTTGTTTTACCTTCTAGAAAAGGGGAAGAAAACCAGCTTTTATTGAATATCTGTTATGTGCCATCCCAGGCAACTTGCATAAATATTATCACAGAATCATGGCTTTGTGCATATACCAGTAGATGGTGGTGCTATTACCTGACCCCACTAGAACCATAACAACATGCTTTTTTTCTTACACTCATTTCAATGGATCTTATTTTGCAAAGACTATATTTCCAAATAGTTATTAGTTATTTTGTTAACTTAAAGATCATATTTGAGAATCTTGGATTTTTAGTATAGTGTCCAAATAACTATCTGTGGCTTGAATTTTCTCTGTATAACCCCACTATGTATTTATTCACCGGAGGAAAATATGCCTTGCCACAAAGGAACTCGTTGGTATCTCCAGAGATAATCATACTGCCTTAGCTCTAATAAAATTTCTCCTAATAAAGAATGAGAATCTTCTCTCTTTAAAGTCCATCCTCTGGTTCTGAATTTATCCCTGGGGGTTCATGGAAACGATATATTCATTTATTATTCAACACAGTTTATATCAATTTCCTCAAGGTATTTTTAAAAAGTAGCACAAGCTGAGTTTCTTATCACAAGTATTTATTCTCTCCTAGTTGTGGAGGCAAGAAGTCTAAAATCAAGATGTTGGCATCACACACTGTTCCTGAAGCCTCTAGGATAGAATCTGCTCCGTTTTTTTCTCTTAGCTTCTGGTGTTCCCACGATTATACATGTATGCATTACTCTCTCACCTCTGCCTCCATCATCACATGATATGTCCCCACGTGTCTATGTAATTCTCTTCTTATAAAGACACCAGTTACATTAAATTAAGGCTCACCCTAATGATATCACCAGGATTTGATTGCATCTACAAACGTCTTATTTCCAAATGAAGTCATATTCACAGCTACTATGGGTTAGGACCTCAAAAAATGTTTTCTTTGGAGTCCCAATTCAACTCATAATGTTAAGCATCTACTCTACTCCTGGGTTTGGGTTAGTAACAGAAGAGCAAAGAGGAGAGCATAAAGACATAGTAATTCCACTTTAAAGAATCTCAGTCTAGTGGTAAGAAAACCCATAAGGACTTAGTATATATTTAAAGTAGATGAGAACAAAATGCTATGAGAATAGAGGATAGAGGAATAGAGAATAGAGATGTGAGAATAACCTGAATAGGTAAGAGGAACAAGACTTTGCAGAAGAGATTCATTCCAGGTAGAATTTTTCACACTCATTACTTTCCTTCTCGATTATAAAATAACATCATATTCAGTGTAGATCACTGGAAAATATAAACAGCATAAAGCATATAAAATCATATATTAAACTTTCACCCAAGAATAAAAATAGTTACTATTGTAGTGGACCTTCTTTAAAATTTTTAAAATTTTTTATGAACCTACTTGCACTGTACTAGCAGACAATCATAGATTTTCTAATGTATATAAGGTATTCATTCCCAATTTTTTGATCCCGAGGTAGGGTTTTTCTATTTTTATATTCCTTTGGTCATTTCAGTGAGGACACGGATGTATAATAGGAAGTTAGATATTTACCTAGAATCCAAAATAATCTGTGAAGGATGAATAAATGCAGTAAAGAGGAATAAGGCATTCTATGTAGGAAAATGATATGTGGTAAAATGTAGGGGTAAGAGAGAAGTTGTCTGGAAGTGATGAGATTCTAATTAGAAAGTCATAATTTGGAATGGTAATTAGAATCAGATTGTCTAAAATTCTGTGTGAAATGTATGGGCTTTGTTATTTAAGGAAGCAAGAGCCACCAGAATCTCTTTTCTCTAATGATAATCCTGCCAACACAGGAAAGCACAATCATATTTCCCTTGAGATCATCTTTGCAAATTAATATGCCCAATTTCTTCCTTCTTCTTCTTATATAACAGGGGTTGATTTCTTCAATAGTCCTCCTATGTTTATAGGTATTATTTGATAAATAGAGTTTTTCCTGTATCCTTTTGCATGTCTAAAATGCTGCTTTCACATATATAATATCTTGGAAAAAAAGGCCTTAGTATTATCCTCTTTTTTATTCTTTCATCACACGCAAAATACCTGAATGGTCTCATTAACTGAGAAAACATTTCATTAGTTATTCTGCAAATAATGAAATGTTTAATTTCTAGCAATACCAACCAATTTGAGTTTGATAGAGGTGTGGTAGATTCTCATTCTCATTTTTTCTCTTCAGCAAAGTATCAGAGTAGATCTTTTTTTTTACGTGTCTGAAATGCTGTGATACACAAAGATCAAAAATAAGAGACAGTCAAGGTCTCAATCAGAGCCCATCAATTAGATGTTGACTTCTAAAATTCCAAAATTACTTGTTTTGTCCTAATTATCCTGCAAAGGGATAATTTATTTGGAAATGTTTAGTATTTTAGTATTTTATTGTATGGTTTTCTGAAATTGGCCTTATAATAGAGCTAAGTCATTGGCATATTTCCATTAAACTTAAATAGGAAAAAAAATCAAAGTTAAAGTTTCTAGAAAATAATTCCTACTTATTATATTCCTTAAATTGTCTCCAGCTTTACCAAGTATCTTTAATGGCTTTATTGTTAGCTTGGGCATGGCATGGAATGACCATTGTAGATGTAACAACTTAAATAGGAAAACAAATGGCTAACTTTGATACAAAAAGGATGGGACAATAGCAAACACACCCCAAATACTTTCAGCAAATTTCCTGTAAGTCAGCCAATGGAAATTTGGAATGTTGTCTAATTTTCTAAGTGCAACCTCACCCACCACTTTTGTTCAGAAATAAAATGTAACATATTAAATTCTGTTAAAGTGATATTGTACTGAAATACCTAACTCAAGAAGAATTTGGGGAAAAATAGTCCCCTTGTGAAAATTAATAAAGTTCATAAGGAAAGACATCTAATGGGAATATTAAACAAATCTTCTACAGCAAAATATGGCTCCTTAATATTTAAAATCATCTGTGGTTATTTATGAGCATACCATGCAAGTATATGGGGGTAGGGAGAGGTCTTTTACAAACACCTTAATGTGCTGCCCTATTATAGCCAATGGGTGGCATCATTTTTTTATAATGAAGCTTATTAATATAAGCAAATGATTATTTTCAGAATAATAATAACAAAAATCCAAAAACATATCTCTAAACTTGATTAAGCCTAAATTTAAAAAAGAATATAGATGTTGGTTATTGTAATTGGCTATTAAATGAAAGTATTTAAATCTTAGTTTTGGCTGGCTCCTTAGAAGTATGTGAAAACTATGCCATATTTCAACATGAGATGTAAGATTTCAACACGGGACTTGCAAAACAGATGATCTAACGCTAGTGTTATGCAGGTACTCACCCACACTGAAGGTATACAAAAGTAGAAATGGAGATCTGAAGAGAGTTTGGGGGGAGAATTGTTAGAGAACTTTGAGTCCCCTACCCTCAACTCCCTTAGTATGCCCAGGAATATAGGCATCAAAAGAACCACTCCAAGTGCTTGACGTGCCCTTCACTACTTGGAAGACAGAATGGACAGAAGTCTTGGGCCATACAAATCAAAGGTAGCAGTCTGGCTGTGGCTAGATGACTGGCTGGTTACCCTAGTGGTGGAACTAAGAGAAGCCAATATGTTGGGAGGGCCTTTTCTTCCAGAATTTGCTGGGGGCAATGAATGATAAGTGTTTCCTATCAGCCAGATGAGAGAAGGAGTGAGAGCTGGAGGAGCAGGTGGAGTAGCTTTGATCCTCTCCAAGAAGACATGGTTTGACTTTAGAAGAGAGAAGCCGGAGGTACTCCCTAGATTCTAGGAGCTAAGGATATGTACTGATCTGCGCAGCTAGAATTTTGGATAAATGATCCCTCTAAGTAATGGACTTATCTCCAAGATCTTTGAAAAACATCTCCAAAGATAAATAGAACCTTGAACATCTGCCAAGTTCAGAGAACATCAGTTCCAGTTCTCTTTGACAATACCTGACAAAGTATTTCCCATTACCTCATCTTTCCTCCAAACTCCAACATCACCACCTTGGATAAACACCATGGGTTAGGAAGCTGGGGGAAGAGGAAAAGAAGCAGAAGACACAATAATGGAGGGGAAGCTGAATCTCCCTTAAAAGAAGCAGAAGACACAATAATGGAAGGGAAGCTGAATCTCCCTTGGGCAGGTTCAAGCTATGGAGGAGAGAAGATTTGCTATAATTGTAGTTGAAAGTTTTCACAATTATATAGGGATTGGCCATTGTTATATTAGAACTCTGATTTAGGGTACTAAAATGACCAGAGAGCACTCTGAAAGTGGCCAGAAAAGTCAACAGTACCCACACTAAAGTACATATAAAGCTCAAGAAGAACCAGCCCCACAGACTGGGCTTAAATGGGCAACTGTTTCCTGGTTGCACAGTATTAGCTTCTTACCTCTCCCCCAAAGTCCTCTAGGTTCTGGATCGAAGGACAGTTTGCCCTCATTTATGGTCTCAACATCATTCTAGTACCAAGAATAAAAGGACTCCTGTATCCCTACATAGTTCAATAACTCAGGATCAGTTTACCTGACTGCTGACTCCTCTAACTCTATACCTTTTACCTCGTTTTAATAGCCAGCCTTTTGTATCCATCTTTGTCACCAAGCCCTCATCTTTTTTTTTTTTTTTGCAGTACTGGGGATTGAACCCGGGGACATTTTACCTCCGGGCTATACCCCCAGCCCTATTTTTTATTCTTTATTTTGAAACAGGGTCTCACTAAGTTGTGGAGGGCCTCACTAAGTAGCTGAGGCTGGCCGCGAACCCGATCCTCCTATCTCAGCCTCCCAAGTACTGAGATTACAAGCGTGCACCACCACGCCCAGCTCCTCATCTTTATATTCAACTCTCAGCTCAGTTTTTGATTTGGCCCTGACAAATCAAAACTAGAATCCAGCTATCCTTCCTGGGATCTGATCCCTAGTCCCCTTGGCTGGAGACTCACCACACATTGCCAATCCACCTGCCAGCCAGCCTTCTTCACAGCTTGTTTCCAGGATTTCTCAGGCTGTGCAGAACTCACTGGTAGACCTTCTACCTGCTCACTCACAGACTTTCCCGATACAGAACTCTGCCCAAACTTCTCCCTGTCCCTGACTCTGTGCTCCATGTCTTTGCTGAGACATGCGGCTTTCAGCTATGTTGGGCCTCTCATATGCTTTCCTTCCTATTGGGGAAAGAAAGTCCTAGTTACCATCCTATGGCAACAGGTCTACCTCATCTCCTGGTCCAAGAACCTCTAATTACCAGCTAATGATCACGCCCAGGTACCTTCAGTCTGCGATACTCTGGAAAAGGCCATGCAGGACACATTCCTCAATTTAAGAAATATTTGTTTAGATTATCTTCTGGTCTAGGTGTTTTGATATTGTATAAATTCCTATTAACACGTGTTTAAATTGACTAAAGGAGCTGGGTGCGGTGGCACAAGCCAGTAATCCCAGTACTTGGAAGGCTGAGACCAGAGGATCTCAGGTTCATGGCCAGCCTTAGCAACTTAGCAAGACCCTCTGCAACTTACTGAGACCGTGTTTCAACATAAAAATAAATAGGGCTGGGGATGTAGCTCAGAGGTAGAATGCTCCTGGGATAGATAAATAAGTAAATAAATAAATAAATAAAATTGACTAAAGGAAAACTGAACATATTTTAATCTACTTCTTCATTAATTGTTTGTATACTTTTCTATTTCTTCCTCACCCAAACCTCCTGAATGACAGTTACAGCAGAGAAAGGATTTTTCTACAATCCAAGCCAGTTTACCAGGACCTCGGGAAAATAAGCCTCTTTCAAGTCCATGGCTGCTTCTAGTCAGCTGTGCCACCTTATAGAGCAGGCATTCCAAGGTGTCTAGTTTTCATTTGTGTACATTGATTTGTGGAAAGTCAGCTTCATGATTCATTACCTGCAGTGACCTGATCAGCAAGAAAAGCACTATGTCAGTAATACTGAAAATATTGTCAAGAATAAAGACTTGGATTCACACATCAATGCCAAACAAACACTTTTTCTTTCTTTCTTCCTTCTCTGTTCCACTCAGATCCCATCCATTATTTCCTTCTCTGGAACCATTCCAGGTAGGAACCCATAAAGTTCCAGGTAGGATCCCATAATAGTGGATAGTGAATCTTACCCTGGAACCATAGCCCATGTTCTTGTTTCCTTCAGTTCCTATGATATCTTAATAGAAGGTATGGGAACAATATTTAATTCTACAGATTTGGTTTGGCCTCAAATGATGGGAAACCAACACAATGGTGGCTTAAACAAAACAGGTTATTATTTATCTTGTGCTTGTTCATGACTAGTGTAGTGACTCCATGGTCATCAGCAATCCAGACTTCTGGGTTTTTGCTTTGTCATCTCAATACCTGGCTTTCATCTTTTTTGCAATGTAGCTGCTCAAGTTCCCAGCAATGAGTCCCGCAGTCAGGTAAAAGTAAGGGAGGAGGAGTGGGAATAGTCTTAGAAGACATCTTTTCCTTTAAAGGACATTTTCTAGAAGTCATACAGGACACTTTGGCTAAATCCCATTTGCCACAATTGAATGACATGATCTCATCTAGCTACAAAGGAAGCTAGAAAATATAACCTTTATTCTGGGTGGCCACTTGCCTTGATAAATTTAGGGATTCTATTACTATGGAAGAAAGGGAGGAAACATATTGAGGTGACAACTAGCAGTGCCTAACACAACTTTCTATTTCACATTTTGGCAAATGTCTGTTTTCCTTTGATTACTTTTTAATTTATATCTACTTGCTTGTGAAATACTATGAGTTTTTAATCTTGTTTTATATTTTATTTTATACCCATGAACTGAGTATCATGAATGTCAGTAGTGATAAAATTATTTTACATTTTTATTTTCACCTTAATTAACCTTTAATATATCATCGCTTGGGCTTTATGTTTGTTAATTTGTTTTTCTGGTGATGGGGTTTTGCCTGGGTTTTATGTAAGGAAGTAGTGAATAAATATTTTCTTTTATTTTATATGTCTACAATACAAAGTATTATATTAAATATATAGATATATTTATTAATAAAATAAAGCATATTATAAGACCACTCTAGATAAATCCCTTATTATTACTCATCTGGATTCTTAATAATTACCCACCTCAAACTCTTTTTCATAGTCATGTATTGTAAACATCACTGCTGAAATAATTTCCCTGAAGTACAGTTATGATGTCAGATCTTCATGTAAACACCTTAATGGTTTCCCATTTCTTTTTTTTTTTTTTTTTTTGCAGTACTGGGGATGGAACCCAGGGGCATTCTACCTCCGAGCTACACCCCCAGCCCTGTTTTTTATTCTTTATTTTGAAACAGGGTCTCACTAAGTTGTGGAGGGCCTCACTAAGTAGCTGAGGCTGGCCGCGAACCCGGATCCTCCAGTCTCAGCCTCCCAAGTACTGGGATTACAAGCATGCGCCACCATGCCCAGCTATGGTTTCCCATGTCTTATAGAATAAATCCAAATTTCCTAGCTTGGAATCTCCAGCTTCTAATAAGTAGGTCCAAACCTTTATCTTTTTGTCCTTTTTAAAAGTATTAATATTCTAATTATATATTTATGGGGTGCAGTGTGATAATTCAATGCATGTAAACAGTGTGAAATGATCAAATCAGAGTAGTTTGCATTTCCATCTCCTTAGATGCTTAATAAAAGTTTTGTTTTGTTTTAGACTAGGGACAGAAGGAGGTTAACAGATAACCAAACACAGAATTAATAAGTTCTAGTGCTCTACAGCACAGTGTGGTGACGATAGTTCATAGTAATATATTATATACATTTTATGAACAACTAAGAAAGAGGAGCTTGAAGGCTCCAAATACAAAGTAATGTTAAGGAGATGGAACTGTTAATTACTCAAACCTTCATCTTTAGTTTTGTCTTCCATCATATTTGTTGTAAAACACTCATCTTTAGTAGAAATGTTCTCTATTCCCCATAAGTGCCTCCCACTTTTACTCCTCTCTCATATTGCTTAAGAAGTTTTCTCTGCTTGAACTAAGCACCCCCACACAACCCCATTTCAGTTTCTTCTTCTTTTATACATTCTATCATTTTTTCAGTGACCTGTGACATGTCACTTTCTCCACTAAGCTGTGGGCTACCAGCAATATTTCCCTTAAACGTATTACTATATGCTGGATTTTGAGGAGTTTGTACATATCTTATTTTTTATCATATACATTTAGTAAGTAAAAAACAATTTTTTTGGTACTGAGGATTGAACCCAGGGGGGATTCTACCGTGGAGCTACACCTCCAGCACCCCCCCTTTTAAGTTTGAAATAGTGTCTCTCTGAGTTGCTGAGGGCCTCAATAAGTTCCTGAAGCCAGCCTCAAACCTGCAGTACTTCTCTCTCAGCCTCCCAAGTACTGAGATTACAGGCCTGCACCACCATTCCTGGCTTTTTTAAAATTTTAATTTACCCTATAATACTTTGTAGATTAAATGTATTCAGTAAATATTTATTGAATGAATAACATATGCATTGGGTTTATCTACAAGCTAAAGCTCCTTAAAACCAAAACCCATGTCATAGGAGATGAATAAGCATATTTAATCTCTAAATTCTAACTTTCAGTTTAAATTCAGTACCAGGCAAGAAGAAGAATTATTACTTGATATAAATGAATAATTTGCAAACTGATTAGGAATTGGTCTTGCCTCTTTTGAATGACTAGGAACAAAAATACATAACAAGCCCCACATTTTATCCTCAAAAAGCGTATCTTTATTAGCTATGCTGTTTCTTTAGCATGATATGTTGACTTTATAGACAAATATTTTCTCAACACACAAAAAAGAAAAAGGTAAAATACTATGAGAATTTATACCAACCTGCTTGACATAAAATTTGAGCAACACTCAGAACAGATAACTGAACAGATAACCTGTGAATACTTCAAATAGAATGTGGTAGTGATCAGAAGCCATAAAATACAAGTTAAAATAAATTAGATTTGCTTCATCTTTTGATAAGGTTATGGTAATGGAAAACCAGGGAAATGTTTTGTCCCAACTATATCTTGATTTCTTTTTTTAGTTGTTTAAAAGTGTCCATTATGTAATATAGATGCCATAACAATAAAATAAATAGAAGAGAAACAAATATTATCCTTCATACCTAATAATCACTTCTCTATTTTTCCAGGTTCTCTCTAGTTCCCTATTCATTGATTTATTTGCTTACCACATGTTTGTTGAATACCTCTATGTTACATGCAGAATACTGGACTTTTAAGTTATTTTGATTCCACAGATATCCATGTGGATAAGATGATAAAATATGAACTGAATCATAAATGTCCAGATCAATTCCCAATTTTTTAATTCACACCTAATGTACATGGATTATTGATTTGATATCAGCATGAAATGAAATCAAAATTCATATTTCTGGCCCAATACTAGTCAAGTATGCTTATCATAATCTTGAATTTTGAGAGAAGTTATGCTCGTCATGTATGCAGATATTCAAATAAAACAAAATTTCATGTGACAGGTAATATTATGTAAATAAAAACTAGAATTCAATGCTACTCCCATTAATGTGTCATAAGCCTTAGAAATTGGGTCTACATTATTGATAATAATGATATTGATGGCAACTGATATTTTAAAGCAGAACTGATTGTGTATCAGCCATTGTGCCTAATATTTTACCAATTTTTTTAATCCTCACCGTACATTTTAGGATGAGGTAACCATTTCATAGATGAGAAAACTAAGGTTCAGATTGGCTAGGTAACAGGATTCCCAGCTAATGCTGAGCAAAACCAGAATTCCTAGTCTGATCTAGTCATTATGTCTGTCTTGCTTTTTCTTCAGCATCTCTTATCTGAGTTCTAGAAAGTTCTCTTTAATTTCTCAATGTTTCCCCCAATCCTTAACTCATTCTAAAGAGTTTCTGCTGTCTACATTATATGTATGGATTTTAACTTTCCTGACCTTTAAAATTAAAAATAAAAGGATGGATTCAGCACGGAATTGTCTATGTAGACACACTGATCACTTTAAGAACTTTTCTCTCCTTTATCTTTCAGGGGATTCTTTCATAATTATCCAATCCTATTCTCTTTAATCAGCCATGAATGACACTGAGGTTCAATTTGGTTTCTTAAAAGGTTTTGACTATGGACTTTTTCACAGTCTGGTGACCTTATTGCCTGTACCCAGTACACACTTCCTTTGTACACTATAGAATGGCATGGTCCCAAGGTTCCCGTCAATTTCTCTTCATCAACCCTCTGCAGTCTTCGTAACCAAGCTTGACTAGCAAAATTCCCTTTATTGCTTTCTCTAAAATATGAAAAATGAATTATCTGGAAGACAAGGCAAATATTTACCAGATGCACTAATTTTTAGCAGGACTTAGCTTTAGAAAATGTCTGGACAGTTTAGACTCCTATTATGCATGCCTTTTGCTTTGGGACAGCTTTGTGATTTGCCTTTGGCAGCTCCTTCTACACGTTCTTTCTGATAGTCCCAGACCAGAGTTCTTGTACCACAGCATCATCGTTCATTTTTATCTTCATCAGGATCTTCATACAGGTCCTTACCCCTGTATTATTAAAGGATATCCAGAGTTTTTCCAACACCAAGATTATATTATTTTTGTTTCCTACAATTAAGAGCATATAGCTAAGGGATATTTATTAATTTGTGATAACTTTCTTATATTAGGTTTTTTTGTGTGTGTAGTACTAGGGATTGAATATCAGGACATTCTACTTCCAAACTATACCCTTAGCCCCCCTTTTTAAAATTTTTGATTTTGAAGTAAGGTCTTGCTAA
Source organism: Glis glis (assembly GCA_004027185.1). Lineage (NCBI taxonomy): Eukaryota > Metazoa > Chordata > Mammalia > Rodentia > Gliridae > Glis > Glis glis. Next base: position 24,109 of record PVJS01012784.1, on the reverse strand, counting down.
ATGCTGAGGCTGGCCTCGAACCTGTGATTTTCCTGCCTCAGCCTCCCTGTACTGGGATTACAGGTGTGAGCCACCATGCCTGGCTCTAGTTATTTTGAATTGTAACATTATGGTAGAGCAGAGGATTGGTTTCTTAAATATTTTAAACAATGCTGCTATCTTTTAGTAGCAACTATGCATGTAAATATTTAGTTGAATTTTCCTAAATGAATTCTTCAGTGAATCACAAAGCAACCTCTACTTTGCTGATTGAGATAAGAGTCAGATTCATAATACAATAAAGGAATCCAGGATTTAACCCCAGACTTCTTGATTAAACACAAGAAACCCAGTTCTATATCATTCCTCAATTCCTAGAGTAAAAATGTACATTAAATGTTTCTAGTGATCAGCTCCTTTTCTATGAAATTTGAATAGTCTTATCCAATCAGGAAAAGGAGAAGGAAAAGCCCCTGGAAAATCAGGATTATTTTTTATATTTAAAAAATGATGGTTCAATATAAGTTGAGTCCATAGATATACAGAAAAGAACTAGTTTCCAAAGCAACAGTAACCGAGTTGCCCCTAAAAATTCAAGTGTGTGAATTATTTATTTCTCAGAAATTTTTCAGGAGGGATGATAAAAGCAAGTACACAGTAGCCATTCCATATTTATAGCAGCTGACATTTGAAGAAAAATAGCATTGCATTTAGAAGAAATAAATATTTTGAACCACCACATTTGTGCATTATTCTTTCTATTTACCTCATCTTAATGATAAAGAAAAAAGATGTGCAAGAAGAGAGATGAATGTTGGGCTTTTTATGTCATGCACAGGTTAGATAGGTGTATTGTTTTCAAAAGAGATACATGGCTAATGGGTAAAATCTAAGTGTTGTTCCACCAGAAATCCCCTCTAACTGTATGGATAAAAGGCAGCTTTTATTCTCCATGATGCAGGTCATTTTGTCTGGCCTTTCTGCTGATGAATGAGCAGTGATTCATAGGTACTAGGAAGGAGAGAGTGAGCTGATTCCACCAACAGGGATGAATCAAACAGTTCCAAGTTTCATATGCATTCAAATAACATGTAATATCTTTCCACCATTATTCAAGAATTAGGTTTTTCTTTATCATCCTTCTGTAAGTCCACTCAGAATTATCTAATAGCATATGTTTTATTCTCTTCAAGCCTACACTGTCACTCTTTTTAACCTGCTTTCTCCATTTGCAAAGCTGGGCATTTAGCTGAGTAGCCTTTCCTGTATTAGAACCTCAAGGCATAGCCTTAAATATTAGTCAAACAGTTTATCCTTTCCTATCTTTCAAACTCTACACAAAATATATAGTATCATATAGGCTGTCTAGCTTAATTTTCTGACAAGGACATGCACACGATGCCATGCTTTCCCCAGGCTGCTGGGGCTCTTGGTTGGCCCTGTCACTGGTTCAGTGGTACCAATAACAATGGATACTGAGACTGATTCAATGCCAAATCTTGGATATTCTCTTTTGACAGAAAAAAAAGAAATGGACGATAGAAATAGTGTAGCTATTCAGAAACATCTCATACATAAATCTATCCTAAAGAATGTTGTTGAAATGAGCAAAATGAAACCTGTATCTGTCTTGCTCCTATGAATTGGAAAATAGGCACACTATTAAGAGTGATTCCAACATACTGTAATTGGTCCTTTTTATACTACCTTAAAGATGTAAAACACTTGCTCCCTGTGGAATAGGAAATTGACATTCATTTAAGGAGATTTTAACTGTCTTTTTTTTTACCTCAGGTGACACTCAATTTATAATTAGTTTTCTAAATTGTGTTTGTTAATATTTATCAGGTACTTAACCAATTGTGACAATTTGGGTAGTCAGTCTCCATGAATAGGTCTTAAAAAACAGAGTTGGCCAAATAGCCATATACCACTGAAATTATTGACAATTAAAAGGAATAAATGGGCTGCTATCTCACTACTGGCCTACCAATCTAAGAATTAAGAACTTCCTGATTTTCAGTAGCTGACAGGTTCTAGTTTTTTTCTAAATTCCAGGGACTGGGTATTACAACCTAAAGCAATTGGGTATCAACCAGTATATTCTCAATTCCTTGATATAGAATCCCCAGTATTGATTATAAGAGAGAGCAAAGATCTAAAAATACATATTCCAAATTGTTTTGCTAGGAATGCATTGATAGATACTGTTCACTATTATAATAGCTTCCTGTATCTGTCTCCCAATAAGTTTCATATGCATTATCTTACAATCACAGAGGAGATGTAGAAGGAGGAATAAATCAAAGTTGGGTACAATTAACCCACCTCACTACCATTAGGCAGCAAAAATATGAACAAATTTTGTTTTAATTTAATACTCTGAAATTGTTGTATGCTCAGCTAAGTAAAATGTTGGGGCACAGGGTAAGTGCTTAATGGTGGGATGCATACCAAGGAGAGGAAAGGGCTCCTTGAAGAGAGAAACTAAGCTAAGGAAGCTAAGGAATGTTGTGGATGGGGCAGTTAGCAAAGCATGTTTGCCCAGCTGAAAACGTGGATTGAGGAGGGAGTGGGGAGTCATATTACAGCACATACTAATCATAGTTGTTATGAGTAATTCATGGAAATGATGTACTCAAATGTAAACGAAAGCCCTGTTTCTTCACTTGGCCTCCAAACATTTTTGTTTTTCTCGCCACCCAAATATTATCCATTGTGTATCTGTAAATAAGTCACTTATTAATTCATTCATATATTCGAAGAGTTTTACTGTACATCAGGAGCTGTGCTCAGCACAGGCCATAGCTTCCTGCTGTTCCTCCAAGATGTGCAATGGAGTTATGTTAGAGAGCAACGGGTGGGAGAGGGGCTGGGGGTGGAAACAGGAAAATTTAACTTAGGAAGAAGAATTTGAGCTGGCAAAGTAGACAGAAGAGGGGGCGAAGAGCATTTTAGCCTCAGGAAAGCATGTGGTGAAAGCCAGCCTTATGCGTGAAGGTGATGTGGCAGGGAGAATAGAAGGTTTGGAGGGATAAAACGTGGAGAGGAAGAAAATGAAGCAGGAGAGGCAGGCTGGAGAGAAAGGAACTCTGCAAACTAGGATGTGGCATTGGGGCTTTACCATTTAGGCACTAGGGAGACCCTGAATTTTTTAAAGCAGAGGATTAAAATGATAATGTTTGTAGTTTTGAATAAAAGGTAGACTGGAAAGAGGAGAAGATGAATGAAGAGAAACCAATAATCAGACTAATTATATCTGTTTTTTACTTGGTGCATTGTGTAGACTCAGTGGATATTGAGGGAAGAACAAATAGCCACTTGGGAATTAGAGACACAGATGTAGAGCTTAGAAGAGAGATGGAGGTATACAGAGGTGGCTGGCAGTATCAATTGGCTGAAGTGCCTAGAAAGAGAAAGGAAATGAAGGATGGGGCTTTGAACACCTATATTTAGAGGTAAGCAAAAGATAAAAAGCCAGTAAAGGAAGGGTCTTGTGGAATGAGGGAAAGCTGGGATAATTTAATGTCCATGATCCTAAAATGTAAATTTTGGGAAAGAAAGAAAAAATGAACAAAATAAAACGGCATGGCAAGGTTCAGTAGGATGAGTGTTGGTCTTTGGAAGGCCGCTGTGGGCCATAGTGACAGCAGTTCAGCAGAGGACGGCAGAAAGAACCACCCCATGGAGAGGCACGTAGGAACAGAAGGTGAAGTTTGAGTGGAGGGAAGAGAAAAATGGAAGTGTAGCTGAAATTAAGTGGTTTTTTTCCCCATAGGAAAACGTGAACTTGTATATAAAGTAGAATGACCAGTCAATGGGAAAAGTATAACTAAAGAAGAGAGATTAGCTGGGTGTGGTGGTGCACTCCTGTAATCCCAGTACTTGGGAGGCTGAGACAGGAGGATTGCAGGTTCAAGGAACTTGGTGAGACCCTGTTTCAAAATAAAAAATAAAACAGGGCTGGGGATTTAGCTCGGAGGTAGAACGCCCCTGGGTTCAATTCCCAATACTACACACACGAGGAGGAGGAGGAGGAGGCGGAGGAGAAGGAGGAGGAGGAGGAGGAGGAGGAGGAGGAAGGAGGAACAAAATCAGAAGAATCAGAGACAGAATAACTGATGGATCAAATCCCAGTGAAGGCCGTCACTTGCCAAGTGATGCGATATCACAAATTTAGTCAAAAGATGTTTTTAGGAGAATGACATCAGAGCTTAAAACATATTTAAAATGGAGAAGGCAGAGGGGACAGAATTGAGCAATGGCAAGTTGTTCCTACATTTGCCATCAGAAAGTTGATCTCAATTGAGTCTCTAATCATGGTGAGAAGGGATAAAACCTTCAATATGAAAACCTTTTTGTTCCAAATTAATTTCTTGTAGATTCATAGATTTTAGACTTGAAAGGGACTTGGAGGATATCTTAAAGTTCACGTCAGGTCAGCAGGGTGTTGGAAGTGGAGGAAAATCATGACTAGGTGCCTCTTTTTCTGGCTCCCGTGTCTAGTGGCTGCAGCATTAATGAGCTGGGGGTGGTGGGTGCTCTTCTCTACTCTCTGCTGCTGCTCCATAGCTGCAGGGAGGTCCAGATGGGAGGTGGGAGAGGACGGGGGCTGAGATCTGTCTGGATTCCACTCCTAAGTGCAGTGAGGTTTTATTTTCACTGCATTTGACTGGTGGTCTGTCTTTAGAGAAAGTGATGCAAGAGTCCTTTGGGCCTCATAGCAGGTAATCAAAACCACTTTTTAAAAAGTTCAATGGGAATGAGATAATGTGAAGTCATAAACCTATAATACAGAAGTTTCAGATGCAAGTACAAAGTGATGTCACCATAGCAACTCAGCTTGCGCACAGGAAGCTGAACTTAATGTCAGGAACTTCACACACATTCAATACTTTAAAAAGGTAAAAATAGAATAATAAAAATTAATTTCAATGTTACTTCATTTAATTTTTGTTTGTACTGGTGGTTGAACCCAGTAGTATAATAAATCCCAAACTACACCCCTTAGTTTTTGTTTTGAAACAGGGTCTCACTAGGTTGCTGAGAGTTTCACTAAGTTGCTAAGGCTGGTCTTGAACCTGAGATCCTCCTGTCTCAGCCTCCCAAGTACTGGAATTACAGGTATGCACCACCACTCCTGGCTCATTTAGACATTGATTTGCATTAAAAAACATATGTACTTTTTTCTAATATAACTTTCAACTCTGAGAAATAATGAATGAAACATTTCAAGATGTGTTTTTTCAGTCTGAAAAGAAGATAATTTAATTTTTCTTGATAATGAAACAATACATACTATAAAAAGATTAAAAAGGGTAAAATACAAAGAAAAAAGTTTTGAAAATAATAAAAATACTACCACCTAGACATAAATGCTATTCATATTTATCCGAACATCTTCTCAGATATATCTCTATAAAAGCATGCATATAAACATAAAATTATCATAATTTTACTGAATAATTCTTTTATTTTTAATAACCTCATAAAATATAAGATCCTGGAAGTTGGAGACCATGGGTTCCAAACGTTCTTTGTGTTAGAAACTGTACTGTAGTAAGTGTATAAAGATACATTTGGCCTGTAAGGATATTTTAGTTGATCACATGAGTAGCCAGTTTTCTGTTGGAAAGGGACCAATTCAGCGGAAGTTATTTTGTGTTAATAAATGATTTTTCCTTCACTGTTTTCACGTAAATCTTTATGATACCTTGCTTTTTCTACTAGCCATGTTTTTACTCCGTAAAAAGATGGAAGAACACAGCACTCAACAATGATGGTGTTTTTTCCATGCAGAGACGAAAGGGTTATTTAAAAAATAATCTTATTTGCTTAGGTTGCGAAGTCTTAGTCACAACTGGAACAAATGATGTGGGAGACATTGAAGTGAAAATGGGGATCTTGTTTTATTTTTTGAGCCTTTTTTTTCCCCTACTGAAGAGATAGTAGGAGAAAGGGTCATTTCTATGTGACCTGGGATATGTTCTCTATCTGACAAAAGGAGGATCCAAAAGAAAACATTCGAGATAGGCAGGAAACTATTCTTAAATTTCCAGAGACAGATGACAGCAGAAGTGATAACCCCCTTCCTCAGTGTGCTTCCTCAAAGAGAACCAACTGACTTTTGTGGGACAGTTTAAAAGGGGTCAGGAGAATAATGGAATGTGAGACAGAGCAGGGAGATATTGAAGGAAAGATCTGAGAGAAGGAGAGGGAGGTGGGTATAGGTGAGCACACCCACCTACTCCAAGAACCTCCAGTTCTCTTCTCTGCCACATGGGGCTGAATCCCTTGCTCCATGATCCAGCCCTGAAAACAATCTCTTCAACTCATGGGGCCATATGGATTTGTTTCCTCCCCGACCCCCCCCCCCGTGCTTACTGGAAGCACAGTAAAAATTTTTTGATTTGCTGCCTTGTCTTGGATTCCTATCCTTCAAAAGCCTTAAAGATGACTGTTTAGATAAAGATACCTAAAGAAAACTCGATGCGGTGAAAGGCCGGCATTGTGTCCTATGTCCCTCTTCTGTCCATCTCAAGTTTCTGTTCAGATTAAGTCTTCAGACTTCCATCTTGAGCCCAAGGAGCACCAAGCAGTGACTCTTACACCTCCAGGGTAGGGCAGCAGCTAAGAACAAAGAGGAAGAAGATCAGATCTTTGCAAAAGTTAAATCTTGGTTGCACACCTAGGCTATAATTCTACCACTGTTTTTTGCATTTGCTATCCCATGTTCTGGCAATATTTACCTATGTGTACTATTTATTGTTTTTTTCAAGGAAATTTTTGAAAGGCTTTTGTGAATAGCTTATTAGAGTTCCAATTGAACAGCACCTTTGAAGTGACTGTTCTATGTAGATTTTAATCAAACCAAAACAACAGGGCAAATAAAGTACTTTCTTATGGTTGATTGATATATGGAAAGAACCGATGTTCTTGCTTTTCTATAGAAACTAAAATAATAAGTTAACCTCTTGGACCTTTCACGGATAACTAAATTATGTAGTATACTTTAGCTTTACTACTCACTAAGCCTGTAGTAAAGCCAAAGCCCAGAATGTAATCAGCCCCCCCCCCCCAGTCCCTGGAGTCACCACACACTCTGGACTTGATTGTTTCTTAATTTAAGGGAATAATTAAGCCTACTTTAGTTTATATCTTTTGTTAGTCTCCTCCTTTTTGCAGACACACAAACACAAATTTCATCTGCATAAAATATTATAATGTAGAATTTTGCTTCAAAAACGAGGGAGCATAGGTGTTATATTATTGTTTATATGTCTATAAGAGCTTTAAATATTTCTTTTTTTATACATTTGATGTGTCAGGTTAGCAGAATCATACATGCACACATTGCTTATTTAGCCCTCCCTCAAATCCCACCCTATTCCCTCAGCTTTAAATATTTCAAAAGAGCTGTTTATTAAAATACTTTTTTATTTTGACATCATTTCAGACTTACAGAAAAATTTCGAGACTAGCACAAAGAATTTCTATATACCCTTTGCTCATATTCTCAAAAGTTAGGATTTTACCATATTACCTTGATAATTCAGTTTTTCTACCTATATCCTCTGTTTTCTGAGTCATTTGAGAGTAATTTTTACACATGACATCATTTTACCCCTAAGTATTTCAGTGTATATTTCCTAAAAATCAAGGACATTCTCTTTCATAACTCCAGTATAATTAACAAAATCAGGAAATTAATGTTAGTACAATGTTGATAAAATACTAGTTGCTAATCAGTAGACCATAATCAAAGTTTTCTAACTGTTTTAGTAGTGTCCTTTGTAGAGAAGGGAAATTCTGACCGTGAGTGTGCTTGAACTTCAAGTTTCCTCAGTATGTTTAATCTGGAAGATTCTGCAGTCTTCCCTTGCCTATTATAACCTTGGCATTTTTGATGAGTTTGGACCAGCTATTTTTGTAGGATCTTCTTAAACTTGGGTTCTCAAAAAAATTGTTTTAAGATTTTAGAAACAACTTCTGTTTCTCCAGCTAACTTAAAACTGCATCTAAAATTGTACTCATCCTCTCCTCCACCAGACCTAATTCTCTTCTGTATCCTATTTCCAGAAAAGGTTTTATCAGTTGTTCAATCCAGAAACCTAGGAGTTACCTTCCCCACCCCTCATTCAGCTTCCAGGACTGAGATTATATCTTATCAACACACTTTTGTAGTCCTTCTCTTCATCCCCCCTCTATTCCTGAGTTCCAGCCTTTCTCTCTTTTCACTTCCCATAGCCTTCAGCTGTTTTCCAGTGTCCCCCACTTCCCAACTCCCCAAAACCCCTTTCAGTTCTTAATCATCCCCAGAGCTCCCAAAATAACTCTTTAAATCTAAAATGTAAGTTTTTGTGTGTTCTCCACTGTTTAAGATACTTCAAATATTTTTCTGAGTTTATATGATAGATTATAAATACCCTTTTTCAGTGCATTCTAAACATACCTTGCTGGATTTAATCCCAGTCCTCCCTCCATACCTCCTAAACTCCAGTCATACTGAACTACTTGGAAATGCCAAACGACCCTGTTGGCTTATTCCAATAGAGTCTTCCAAGATGCTGTTCCCTTGGCCTTGAAACCTGTTCCTCCCTCCCCACCCACGCTTTTTTTTTTATTTAGCTAATTGATATTTTTCCATTAAAACTCAGATGAAGTAGCATCTCCTTTGCCAAGACTTCCCTATCTTCATCCTCCATCTCCAATCCAAGGGGGTTTGATCCTTTCATCTATGTATTCTCTAAGAGGAAACAAACAAAAGCTTTACCACAATCACAAACAACAAAGAGCACATCCTGGTAGATTACGCCATTCCTGAGCCGAACAGTCCAGAAGCAAACTCACTATGACACACTAACACTCTTAAAGGGTTTATTTTATTTTCCCTATTTAGTCCTGAAACTATTAGCTTCATCTATGACTGCTCCAAGCATTTACTTGTATGGCTGGTTATGTGAAATTTCTTATGAAACTTACTACTCTTACAGCTTTCACACTCAAGCCTTTCCTCCTGCAAGTCTGGTTATCTTTTTAAATTTTTATACATTCAGGCATCCTCTGTGTTCATAGGCTGCACATTTGCAAACTCCACCAACTACAGATCAAAAATACTTAAAAAAAATTTGTTTATACTGAACATATGCAGACGTTTTTTCTTGTCATAATTCCCTAAAATACAATTTGTATGACATTTACTTTGTATTAGGCATTATAAATAATCTAGAGATGATTTAAAATATGTGGAAAATATGCATAGCTTTTATTTAAATACTGCACCATTTTCTGTGAGGAACTTGAGCATCTGCAGATTTTGATGTCCATGAAGGGGTCCTAGAACCAATCCCCTGTGCTTACCAAGGGATGACACAGAAACTGGCATTTCAGGAACAATGCGTGGTAGCAATATTACCATTGTAAAGGTTAATTACCCAGAAAAAATTCCATGTGATTATTATTGTCGATGCGTTCTGGAAAGCACAATAGGTTGATGCAAATAGTTTATGGGCCTCTGGATGGACTATTCCTGCTCTAGGCATTTTGTGCTCAGCAGACTTTCTGGAACGCAATAAATATTTGTGCAATAAATAGTGTCTTTGTCAAGCCTAAGATATAATCAGGCCAATAGAAATAGGGAAACTATTATTCAAGCTATTTGCTTAAAAGAGTCAGCCGTTAGTGCTGTAGGTATTTTGACATGCCTTCACACAGATACCTGAGCCTTACTCCAACTTGAGTTTAGTTTCTAGTTTTCATTCCTGTAAGTCAGTGATTTTCAAATCTGCCTTCCAATAGGAATCACCTGAGATGCTTTGAAAAAAATATCAATGTCTGGGACCCACCCTCAGAGATTCTGATTTAACTATTCCCAGAAATGGTTTTTAATTTTTTTTTTTTAGCAATCAAGCATTTTAATATAAATTGTCAGTTGAGAATCACTGCTGGAAAAGAATCTCTTTTTTTTCTGGATAATGTCCAAAAAAATGTTTTTTTTTTTAATTTCACTTTTATACTTTTTTTTCAGTTTGCATGGGGCTACCATAATAATTAAGTTTTGCATAATCATCTTTATATGGATATAGATATCACTATATTTAACGTGTGATTTCTTTAGGAATAGCAACATGGAAACCCTCAAGGCATTTGACATCTAATCATTTTGATCCCTACATAAGATTTATGGGGAAAATAATCATGTATAACACTGAAGTTATCTATGCATATAGAAAGACATGTCCTAAACTGCTATGATTGTTATGAGTGATATTATGGATACTACTAATAGAATTTTCAGTGAGTGCCAGGGAACTGAAACAGCTAGGAACTCTAGTAACTAAGAATCTGAATATAGGTTAAAATGGATGGAAGATCTTTAACTGACAAATGATTGCTAACTCATCTAGTTCTTCCTTTGGCCACATGAAATACAGTTTTCAGGGATATAACAATAAAATAAAACAGTTAATCTTTAGACCATCATATTGCTTAACAATTTCAATTTCAATTTCAATAGCTATTGGCTATTTCACTAATGTAAAGCTTAGTTGAACGTTGTTTTCCACATTGTAAGTGCTTTTTTGTTTCTAAAATAATAAGTCTCTTTTGCTTGGGCATGTGAAAGGTTAAAGAAAGACTGGGAAAATTACATCACAGTTAGATCTGACAAACTTTGACCATAGATTAACCTATTACAAATAAAAATTAAGACTATTAAAATGTTCTCAACTATGAGTAATTTGACTCAAACCCTGTGTATCGCAGGGAGAAGGGGTCACAAGAGTGCTCAAAATAACCTACAATGGGTAAATTCAAGTCACTGGTCTTAAGACATTAATATGAGATCTATTCTGAATATCAACTAACTCTTGCTAAATATTATTAACGTTTAAGTGTAAATGAGTTAGAAACATGTGTACTCTGTTTTCCTTAAAACACAATTTTTAAAAGACTGGCAAAAGTGCAAAGGAGAACAAAGGACTGTCCCGTTCCCCAGTGCCACATGTGCGCACAGATGCTAACCTTGATTCTGCCTTTTCAAATATTCCTAAGCTTCTTAACAGAATATTCTGGTGTAGGGACTGTTTCTAAGTATTCATTGCCAACAAAAATGGAAAGTATTAGTAACCTTTATCAGTGCTTATAGTACACGTTCTGTTTACACAGTTACTGGGAGTCTTAAAAGATGTTCGGTATCATCAAAATGGAATGTTATGATCATAAGCACACGATAAAAAAGCTACTTCAGAGATTATATGGCCTAGTTAGAGTTGGCAATGTCCGTACAGTGGGAGCTCCTTAGTTTGACACCCAGTTGTCTTCCTCTTTTGGCTCTGACTTTATGGTTGGTAAGTGTCAAAGACAATTTGCTACTAGGATTTCAATTTTTATACTCATTTATAAGAAGATTTGCTGTTTCTGTAACTCTGATTGCTCCTTCCCTTTTATTTGTGAAAAATTTTATCTGAGTTTTCTAATATCCCCTTTACGATGATCTGTATAACAGAGATAAATACAATACAGAAAACATGAGGGTTGTATTTTTCTTACCAACAGCTCTGAAAACTTTGCTTTATATCATGTGAATATGACTAGCCAAATTGAAACTTTCATAAATTGTGGAGCAAGTGTCAATTGGTATTTAGGATGTACAAAAGCATAATGCCTCCTAGGCATATGCTGTTTTCTCTTAAAACAGCAGTGAGGTCGTACTTAAATTTCTCTGCAGTATTTCTGTTGCCTGGCTGTGCAGATAATAGTTATTGCTCTACTTACTGAGAGTTTCTGCTGGAGAGTACTGTAGTTTTCCTTCATCCACAATCAGGAAGAATCTGATTGCCTAAGACCAGAGGCAGTATGTAAATGGGTTTTAAGAGCACCCTAGGACATGTCTTGGAGGCTCCTCTGAAGTGTTCTCTGAAGTCTTCATCGGGATTAAATACCCAGACATGGCTTCAAATGCTGATCTAGGAGATTTGGAATAAAAATTGAAAAATAAGAGGAGGTTTCCATCAGCCAGTCTATTCATTTATCTCATGTCAGGTATACTAGAATGGTGAAGGCTGTCCACAGAATTACAAGGACTCATTTGCTCCAGAGAAGTGGGTACATCTGTGACAATTCAAATGGAAGTAATTTTGTTGAGATTTTTGCACATTTGAAGGTAAAGCAGACTTACTGTCACTCAAAGAGAAAGAGACTAAGAAGACCAGTCTCTGAACCACTAGTGGGGGTGGGTTTGAATGCTCAGAGAAGAGGAACTACATTTTATATCCCTTAAACCTATAAAGTGGGACAGATTGTATTTTGATCAATATTTGAAAAAATAAAATAATTGCAAAATAAAATATTATTTAGGTGGTCTGATGAGAAAGCTTTAAACCTAAGATTTTGTAGCAGAATTTATACATGTTGTCCCAGTAGGAAAGGATTCTTCTTAGACATTTCCTGCCCTACACACATTCATCCCCCCAAAATACAGATTCATCAGCACAGATGGAAAGAATGGCTCAGCTTTTCACTAAACTTTTAGGAGTTGCTGTCAGTTTCCTGTTGTGTCAAAGGATATTAATTCATTTGGATGAGGATTTATAGTAACAATAGGTGCTACTATATTATAAACACTCATTTTTAATAGATAGGAGGGCATCACCTAATGGACTACCACAATCAATTGATGGTCAGCTAAACTCTCTGAATTAAAAAGAAATAAATAACACTTCTGTAAACAAGAGTGCAGTCTTTGTCTTAGATATTTTAAAATGAAAATTCATCACAGTATGTTTTTCAAGTACCCTAACCCTTCCCAGAAGCATTGTGAATTTGGATATGATATAAATTAGGACATAATGTGATCAGTCATTGGACAGCCCTCACCAGGCCTCTTATTTCATTAACCTAGACAATTGTTCCCACATTTCACTCAGTGGAAGTTTTTTAATCACTCTTATTATTTACAATGGGTCTTTATTGCTAAACTGTGTTTCAGAACTAAATGCTTAGGACCCTGCACATTTCTAAGTTTCCTCTGAATATGTTCTGAAAGGAAGAAATAATTCTAGGGAGTGTCAGATGCAGTCATTATGATTCAGATTGGAAGAATCAGAATGATGATACTGGATAATCACACTTAACTTTCTCTGAAGATGTTTCCATAATGAGGAGAGGGGGATGAAGACTGAAGGAATTGGGGGTGGGAGCTGGAACCCTTGTCTTCCCAATTAAAGAAAATTTTCTTTTCCAGATTAACCCATCATGTTGGGGGAAAATGCTTGGTTTTTTCATGGTTCTTTCCCTTCTTCCTTCTTTCTTCTCTTCTGGCCAGATGGCATGTAGACACTAAGAACTTTCACTAATTAGCTTCAAGCAGAGACTAACTTCTAGGCAACCATCTTTGTCGTCACTACAGCCTGAAAGTTCCCATTTACAATCAATGTCAAGATGTGGAAATAGAAATGTGCTTTGAAACAGAAAAAAAAATTATCTCTTTCTTTCTTAACCTCACTTCCTTTTATAAAGTAAGCACCATTAACTAGCAACTGGACTTGTTCTAGGAGGATCAATAATATGCTTATACTACTATCTAAGTTACCTGATTGCTTCACAGGAGAAAGTTTCTTCTTTATCAACTGACCTAAAGTCTTTTAGGTCAGTTGCCAGGTCAAATACATTGTGTGCCTCTGAGAATATCTAATCAATGCTAGATATGCTCTAAATCAACTGTCATATTGTAATCAATTTGTAGTATGTTCATCCATAGTTTCATAGTGGATACTCCATGGAACGATTAAAATAGTTTTGCATGATATATGGAAAGTAGGAGTTCCCTTATACTTTGAAAATGGATGGGCATTAGTTAAGAAGGAAAAGGAAAGCTATATTCAGTGGGAAGGCTAGAGAGAGTGAGCACAATAAATCATGAGAGAGCACATCCATTTGACTACAATGGGGACACAATGGAACTAGATGTCAAACGTTGACAAGCTCGAATACAGACAGCAAAGAGCAGCAAGGTGGCATAATAAGAGCAGGTAAGGTATATATTTGCCATGTTTCTGCCCATGTGGAAGAAAAACAGGTCCCAGTGATACAAAAGAAACAAATAAGATGCTTTCTGGATTTGGCACTAGCTCTCCTCCAATTGTTTAGGAAGATCCCAGAGTGTGTCATGGGTAATTGGGATGGTCTTCTTTCTGCCTATATTGTGGTCTCTCGGCTCCTGGCAATGGGCCCTAACAATGGCTGTATGTGTCCTACATCATTGCTGTGGCATCACGTGTCATCTTTGATATAGATCTTGTAGCTTGGCACCCAGATCATGGCCGCCTGTCTTGCTTTTGATGAGCTACTGACGCCCATAGCCCTCAGTTCCTCCTAGTCCCTTTGCTGATGTGGGACTCTTCCCACTCACATTATATTGTAAGCTGAAGCAGCAAGCTTCCTCTTCTCAGGGTGTTGCTGAAAATTATTTCATAGCCTATTATCCCTGGGCTTGGGCACAAGTTGTAGGAAGTAAGGAAAAGACCAGAAATGCATTAGAATTTCTACACACTGAACTGTTGTATTGGTTATCTATTGATACATAACAAGTTACTCCAGGCCTAGCATCTGAAAACAAGTTATCTCATGGTTTTTGTCAGTCAGGAATCTAGGCATGGCTTAGCTAGATCCTCTGGCCCAGGGGCCTCCTATGACTGCATTGTAGGTATTAGTAATGGCTACAGCCATGTCAAGGCTCAACTGGGAGAAGGTCTGCTTACCAGCTCACTCACATGGCTGTGGCAGAGCTCAGATCTTCCAATGACCAGACATCAGTCCTTGTCACAATGACCCATCACAACAGGGCAGCTAGCTTTTCTCAGAGCAAGTGAAGTAGAGAGTAAGAGAGAGCAAATCACAGGGATTATTTGTTTTGTCTTTTGTTTTTCTGTAAACTAATCTATGAAATGGCATCTCATCGCTTTCACCATATTTTGTTCATTAGGGGCAAGCCAGCAGACCCGACCCACATCCAAAGAGAGAGAGAGATACACAAGGTTACAAATAGCTGTTGAGAATTTCCCTTCTTTTCATGTGAGGGCACCTTTTAATGATCTCAAGTTCCTTAGGCAGCTATCAGGCAAACTCAGATAAGTCTGAATTTGTATAGGTGCTCACGTTCAGAGCCTAGCTTATTTAATTTTTTTTTTTTCAGAAAAAGAATCTGGCAGCGATGTTGTAGGAGGATTAAAGAAGGCTTGTGGTTGGGGAAGTAAACTAAGGGACTATTGTAATAGCTTTGACAGGAAGTAATAAAAGTCCACACCAGGAGGGTGTTAGGGAACCAGAATGAGGGAGATAGACACAAAATAGACAGAAAAGCATGAATTAAAAATATTTGGAACCAAACTAAATATGGAAAGTGATACCAAAGGAACAATGATGACTTGGACTCCCAGGTGGCTCCAGGGTGTTGGTGACATTTATGAAAAATGGGAAAGTTGGAAAAGAAATCCAGGTTTGAGGGAAAATGACTAAATTTGTTAAATTGAGATTTTATCTAAATTATGAGTAAACAAAAACAATCTTCTGAGTGCTGATTAGTTTCTGAATGCAAAGACAGAGAAAAGAGTCTCCTGACCTTGAGGATTTTATAATGTCTACACAGCTGGAAGAGTGACTAAAACTAGGGACAGAGGTCAGGACGAGAGTTATAGATTTCTTTGTCATCAATATAAAAACTTCAAGAGAAGACAAGATCTAGAAGAAGGCTCAAAGTTGGGGGACAGAAAAGCCCTCAGCTAATACATTTAAATTCACCATGTGCTCTAACTTATATTAGTTCTTTAAAAATCTGGTAAAGCAGATAAAACAATTATCTCCATGTTAGATGAGAGTAGAGGAAGGGCAGATCAGAGGTTAGGTAGTGACCTACCTAAGTTCAAATGGCTTATATAAAACTAAGAGTAGACTAGATTTTTTCACACCCTGCAGAGTTTTTTTCCACTTCCCTGGAGCTACCATTTAAAAATATGTGAATAATAAAAAAGGCAAAAGGGAAATTTTAGAAAGGGGTGTGGTGAAAAAACTAGAAAACAATTTTTTTTAAAGGAGGTTATTAATAGTCACACACATTGCAGGAAATTTGCAGATAATTATTATGGAAAAAACACCATAAAATGAAAATAAAGATTTCATTCTTGCAGGGAGAAAAGAGTGAAGCCTTTTACACATGCAGCAGAATGGGGGAGTGCGCAGTGCAAGCTGCTAGGCTACCTGATTCTTGGGAAGGGCAGTGCTTCTAAAACAGTTGTCAGAGCCTGGGGAGGGCAAGCAAGGGCTATGAACAGTGCATTCAAGGAATGGTGTTCAAGGAGCAACCATAGGATTACAGGCTTTACATCAGAATAGAAAAACATCTCAATTGCAAGTCACATGGATGAAAAAGTATATTTCACCAATTTTATAAATGCAGAGGTTGAAACCTAACTTTATGATAGACATCAATGATATTTCTCTTTTTGGGTATTTTAAGAGCTAGAAGTTATTTTGAACATAATTCAAGATTCTTAATATTTTATTGGCAAAAGGACACTCATTTTTTCCTTTATGATATACATGTTTATTAGAAATTGAAATTGTGTCAGACCATAGTAAAAAAGAATATGGAATTTTTTGACATTTCTAACAATGACCTAATTGGAGATATCATATCAAAAAATAAGTGGCAGCTGGGCATGGTCGCATACATCTGTAATCCCAGAATTTGGGAGGCTGAGTCTGGAGGATCACAGGTTTGTGCCCAGCCTCAGCAACTTAGTGAGACCTTGTTTCAGAATAAAAAACAAAATAGTGCTGGGGGTGTAACTCAGAGGTAGAATGCCCCTGGGTTCAGCCTCCAGCACGAAGGCATGTGTAACTGGAAGCATTTTCTCCTTTGGGATATAAAGAAGATTTTATATAGAATTATATCTATGCTCTCAAGAATTAAATGCCCAAGAATCAGTTTCCTTGAGTCAGCATCTACTGGTTTTGAAGGAATCTGAGGGTGGCAGGGTAAAGTAGGAGCGGTCCTTATCCTTTCTTCTTCTATCTGTCCTCTCTTCCCACATCATAGATTCTCACTCCCCAGCTCAATGCTGGTCTCAGGATAAAAGGCTTCCATCTACTAATTTCTATACAGTTTCTGACATTTTATGCTATTTTGTTTTTGAATTGATTAAAAATACTTCATTATTTAGCCGGGTGTGGTGGCGCACGCTTGTAATCCCAGTACTTTGGGAGGTGGAGACCGGAGGATTTGGGTTCGCGGCCAGCCTCAGCTCTCTCGCTCTCTCTCTCCCTGTCTCTCTCTCTCTCTCTCTCTCTCTCTCTCTCCTTAGTGAGGCCCTCCACAGCTTCGTGAGACCCGGTTTCAAAATAAAATATAAAAAAATAGTGCCGGGGGCGTAGCGCGGAGGTAGAACACCCCTGCGTTCCATCCCCGGTACCGCAAAAAAAAAAAAAAAAAACTTCATTATTTAAATAACTCAAATTCTAAACCATTTAGAACTTGACTTCAGAGAAATTGAATATTCACTGTATGCAAAAAAGGAAAACCCAGGAGTAACCTGCAGTCCTAGACAGCTATTCCTCCTGGCCAGCCAGATAGTGTCTGCTGTGGTGTGGCAAAGCTGACATGTTAGAGTATTTCTATGATGCCAGACCTGTGCCTAGTGAGTGGACTATGCACAGGACTGCATTGACCTTAGCACAGCCAGCGCTGCATGGCCATGCCATCTGCCCACAGGGAAACCAGAGACTGTGAAGAGAATCAGGAAGGTGTTATCTGAAAGAAAATCTGCAGCTTGTTATCAATAGAAAGACTGTAGTTCGTACAACAGAAAGAAATAAAACAACCTTAAAATTAAACTGATGACAAACAAAATGAACTAACCAACTGATCAAACAAAATACCCCAAAAGTTATTTTAAAAAGAAAACCTATTCAAAATTATCAAATGAGAAATATGGTTAAATGAAGAAGTCTGAGGACAATGTTTGTTTGTTTTGTGGTGCTAAGGACCAAACCCAGAGCCTCTGTGGACACTTGGTGCAGTTTATTTCAAACTCATCCTCTTTTCTCCTCTCTTCTACCTCTTTATTCTTCTCACCATTTTCTCTCCTGTTCCCTCATCTCCTCTCTTCCCTCCTCAACACTCCCCACTTTCCTTCCCTCCCTCGCTCCCCTGCAGAGCTCTTCTACACTCCAGTACCTAATTCCCACAAGTAACTAATTTGGAGTTGGAGCCTCTGAGGATGAGGTAGGTGAGAGGCAGACCCAGAAGCAAGAGCTGAACTGTGGACTCCGAGCCCAGAAGGCCCATAGGGGCAGGCATCTGGCCCTAGTCCTGGCAGTCAGCCTGGAGAGAGTTTTTTAACTTCTCTGTTTTCTCTTACTTTGCTTAAAAATTCAGAGTAAATAGTAAATGAAAGGTTTCCTAGAAGATTATAAATATAAATAAGAAAAACTACTGTAGAATGTCCATTTATAGAATGCTATAAAGTAAAAGATGTCATTTCTAATTTCTGAGGATTATTAGTATAAAGAATATTCTTTGAAAAGTTTTTTTAATTGAAATCTTATAGAATATGGAAATGACCAAAAGTATTAACATAAAACTTGATTATGAATATTTTGTAGGAAATAATTCAAAATGTCAGAAGTATTTTTAGTACAGAGTTTTTAGTTTAGCAAAAAAAAAAATGTGTTACAGAAATGGGTAAAAATGGAGCTGTGGATCCATAAATCATGGTGTATACATACAATGAAATCCTGTGCAGCTACTAAAAATGATTCTTTCCAAGTTTTTAATGATAAATGGAGGTGTCTAAGTAGAAAAAAAGTGCTACGTACATTATGCAGCCAGCTAAAAGAATGTGCTCAGTCTGCACATATTGATGTGGAGCCATCTTCAAGATGGGTAAAATAACAAGTAGGATTTTCATAGTCACCAGATTTTTAAATTTTTTATAACTTGCTTTAATATCTGACTCTTATTTCCCATTGTCCCTAATGGAGGAAGATATAATTGAGTCATTTGTAGGCTCCATCAATGTGGTGATTTCTCAGTCATTTCAAGGTTTAGAATTAAGCTAATCAAGGGACTATCTGCTGCAAATCTGCTGTGGCTGGCCCTGAAAACCCAGGTGCCTTTGCCATGGTGCCGGCCACAGGCATGTGTCCATTCCCCCATGCCCTCGCTTCTATGTCCAAACCTCACTGTGGGAGGCAAATATATACTTGCCCTAGTTTCAAAGGGATCTCAGAAACACAATTTGTTGTTTTGTTTTACTTTCTAGTCTCTCTGGTATGTAATGGAACTCATAAAGGGTTGGAGCCATTTGATAATAGAATTGTAAGTGGTTCCAGCATCTATCCCATGAGGATAACAAGATTGATCTACAGTTTGAGGTTACTAACAGTATACCAGCCTCATGGAATCCGATACTTGTTCTTAATGATCAAATTTGGTTATTCAACTGACTGCAAAAAGAATGATGTTAGTGGTTAGGTTTTTCTTTCCAAATATGTCAGATTTACTCCCTGTGAAATTGCAAATATCCCTCAGAATGGCAGCATTTGTCAAATGGAACATCGTCATTTAGCAACCAGTGTCCATTGAGCGTCATGGGCAAAATACTCAAATAGAAATTAATCATGCCTTATATTTGTACAATGCTTATATTTTATAGAACATGCCTATTTATGTTGTTACTTGACCCTAAAAAAACAAATTTGTTAAGTGGACTGGAAAGAGATTCCAATTTTAATGATGAGGAGGAGATTGAAGCTCAGAGTTGAACCACTGATCCTAAGTCAAACCACTAGTAAATGGTAAAGTTCAGCCCAGCACTCAGCTGATTGTACATGGAGTGCTGTTTCTAATATGTTACATTGGCACAATTATATCAACTCTGTAAAGAGGCTTTGTTAGGAAGCTGGATAAAGGTAGGGAATGGGAAGGAGATAGCTCTTGGACAGGGAAGATGGAGAACATCTTCATCCAAAGGAGAAGCTGGTGGAACTGAGGGTCATGCCTTTCACCAGCTTCCCAATGTCCCCAGGACCAGCTCTGTAGGCAACCTCTGTATGTATGTAGAAATGTTTCTAGCTCTGTTCTTTCTTTTTATTCCTTTTTTTTTTGGTCTCGCTGCCCAAAAATAGCTTAGCCATTAGAGAAAAAAAAAGTTACAAGTTGAAAATATGAGATTCCATAAGATCCCACCTGTCAAAAAGCAACACTATAAAAAGCCATGGCCAATTGGCCTTGTTGAGGGTGCTTTTCTTCCTTTTCAGAATAACTCAGTGAACCACTACCTCTGATCTGTAAACACTGTGTTCTTTTTAAAGCCAGTGATGTCTTTGGTGTGTGTTGAAAGGCTGACAAAGACTGGAAACATGAACCCACTGATTCCGAAGACCTCAGAATCACAGCTTCCCTGCTAATATTTTTGTATTTTTAATGTTTGCTATAGTGGTTGCAAATAATTCAAAAGGCTTGATTGGATTTACCACAAATGAGGAGTGGGTGGGAAGAAGGGAGGTGATGGGAACAAGACTGTCTGTGTAACATACTGTGAGCTAAGAGAAACAAAGCACCCCTTCTGCCCAGCTCTCTAGAGAAGCTCAGCTTGGCACCGGGTGAGGGGGGAAACAGAAAGACCTCTGCGCAACCAGCCTCAATACCACCCTGTCCATGCAGCAAAGCTTGTGCATTTCCTAAACATCTCCTTATATTAATACACACACAATTCTACTAAGATTGGTAATCTAAGGTCATAAAGTAGCAAAATAGAAAGGACAGAAAAGGGCTGTTGGTGGCACATGATATTGAAAAGTGGGGCTAATGACAATCTGATAACAAGAAAAATGTAGAAACACAGTGAAAATCACAGCTAATATAGGAAAAGCACATCAGTCTGAGGTCAGTTAGTATGGGGTAAATAGTCCCAGGCATGTCAATAAGAAGAGTGTTAATGGTATTTATAATGGTCTTCCTAAATGGCCACCATATTACCTCTTCTTTAGGTATATAGGAAATATAATGCTTCTTTTCTAAAATATACAACTAAAATGGTTAGAATAAAACACATTGCTTAAAGAAATAACAATTTGTCTAACTGGAAAATTTAGCTATCCATAAAGACTTATGAAATAGGAGCATAGTAAGTAAAGCTCCCATGAGACAAAGTATAGACTTTGTTCCTTCTGAATAATGGTAAATGGTACATGTGAATCTGAAATGAAGAGTTTAAAAGTTATTTAATTTACATGGTTAAGATACAGAAAAAAATCCAGTATCACAAGTAGCTATTAGACAAGTCAGCACACGCTGCAATGAAAGCTGTCACTAAGCCTCTTAGTAGTGATAATGAAACTCAGTGTGTACAGAGTTTGACTTATGCCAATATATGTAGGCAAGTTGACTTAGTGATTGGGGCCATGTTATGGGGCTAACAGAATTGTGTTAAGGTGAAATGCTCTGTCAGGAAGGATGTTGCTTGTAGAGATAGGCCATTAGAATAAACTCACTTCTAAGTAGTCTAATACCTGAGCTTCATTGAGAGAAAAAGAAAGCAGTGTCTTAGCAGCAGGGGGATGGAAATGAACAATCACCATGAAGGACACTGTTGGCTATGTCTGGGTGATGGTGATGGGGGTGCAGATGCAGACATCTTGAGCCCACAGATTCTTTTATAGCCAGTATACCTGACATGCCTGAATTATCAACAGAAAGAAGATAATTCCTTCAGTAACAACGAGTGGGCATTTTGTCTTTATTTTTTTTCTCCTCTCCTCTCCTCTGCTCTTATCCCTTCTCCTCCCCCCTCCCTTCCCCTTCCTTTCTCCTCTTTTTTTTTTCTTTTATGGAACCAACCAGCTTATTCAAATAGACTTTTCTCAGGCAATATGAAAGTAAATTAGTTGTTCACAAAGAAATGCCTTAGAAATTCAAAAAGAAAACTGAACAGAGATTAAAAAAAATCTTCCTTATCATAAAGCAACATGGTGCACACCATCAGACAGCTTCAGGCTCAAGGAAAGTGATTGTGAGTGGAAAAAAGTGCAGATCCATGAAAAAGGTGTGGTACTATTGTATTGGTTCTTCTTGCCCACTATTCAAAATCTGTTGCGTTTCTCTCCAGCCTGTCTAGAAAGACATGAGACTCAAAAGGTCCTTCAGAGCTTTGTTATTTGGAGGAGATTCAGAGGAAACTGAGAAGTGAGAACTTGACAAGGGAAGGACTGGATTCATGTTATAATCATATTGTATCACCAAGAGGCAAACTCACATCACTTAGGCTATTTGCCGTGACTGTTTCCTTCATTTCTATATTATCATTATCTTTGTACATAAAAGCTCAAACTTCAATGATTTTTTAAGTCTTGGTGAGTCATTCTTGTGTACACAATCCCTGAATTCCAAGCAGTGAATTTTAAGAGGTAATTTCAAGAGTTATTGTTTTTGAAACTGCAGAATCTGAGCCTCTTTATTATGTTAATTTTTCTTAAAATGTCTTTTTCTTGATTTACATGGCACTAATTTCTCTTTTGTCCTACCTACTATGTGCACTGGTGTGTCATCAGAGCCCGCCTCAGTGTTTTTCCAGTATTTATATCCTTGGCAACTCTCTTCTTCTCATCCTAAATACTCTGTCTTGGGGGTTCACCTTTATTTCATGTATTGAACTATTACCCATACTCATAAGAATTCTATATGAGAACAAAAAAGTCTTTCCAACAATTATTCCTTATATTTACAATGTTCAGTGATAAAAGAACCTGGAAATGCAATTTACCCCTTTATGGATGGTATTCCACAATATAGGAATTCTATAATTCTTACTTATATTTATATTTTTCCAGAAAGCTTTTATTTACCCTTTGTTTTACTCTCCTATAAAATGAGCTCAGAGAGAACAGAAAACCTATAAAGTCTGTCATGATGGATGACCTGCCAGGGTCCAGTATGCAGTCACTCTCAGGGGTATACCATAGTAGAACCACATGGCAGAGCCATTTGGTCTTCATTTAGATGATACTACTTCATCACTGTAAAGATTCAGAACCCATCTAACTTTTTGAACTCCTAAAACTAAATTCTTAACACACGTAAAATACTAACATTTATAAGGTTTTTACAAGATATCATGTAAAAATGTAAACGTATAAAAAGAGATGCTCTGTGGATAAGCTAGGAGCGTCTGGACTTTTCTGATCTGCTCACACAGATGGTTCCAATGTAGTTCAGTGCCAGGGTCTTGGCATCCATGGGGTGCAGTCCCCCTAGGCCTGTCACCTTCACCAACACCTGTGATCATTGCCAAACATTAGACTTACTTACCTTTCAAGTACCAGGGTCCTGAAGCTGAGCTGGGGAAGGAAAGGCATCCCTGCTGGCTTCTAGGACCAAGTCAGAATTACTGTCTCTATCATGATCCAGGGACATAGAGCCACAGTTTAGCCCCTGCTTCTGGGTCTGCCTCTCATGCCCCCACCCTCTGGATAGTATTTAACCTGCCTTTACCCACATCCTCTGCCCCAAATTAGCTACTTGTAGGAATAAGAGACTGGAGGAAAGGAGAAAACAGGAGGAAGAGTGAGAAGGGAAAGGAGAAGATGAGGAGATAAGAAACACAAAAATGTAAGAAGGGTAAAGATGGAGAGAGAAGAGGGGGAAAATTACAAGCTAAATCCAAATATTTCCCTCAGGTTTCTTTGTTAATAATCCTGTCTTTTATTTGATAACTTTAAGGATTTTACAACTTTTGGGTTTCTTGTTTGGTTAGTTAGTTTGAATTTTTGTGTGTTGATTGGCTTATTTTATTTGTTTTAGTGTTAAGAGTTGTTTTCTTTTCACTTTTTTTGACTGACTAATCTCACTAAGCATAATGTTCTCTAATTCCATCCTGTCGGGAGCTATTTCCTTGGTTTAGAGTTGTAAATATAGCCCTGAGAGGTACAAGCTCAACCAAAGGTGCAGGTTGAGACCTGCTGATAAGTGTGCTGTGTTTTTCACAACAGCTAAATGTTCTCAGAGGAGAGACTTGACCCGGGAAGGGGGGAGGAGGTTGTCTGGGAACATTCTGTTTGCCCAGACAAATGTTAA
>PVJS01012783.1:0-43253 GCA_004027185.1 Glis glis | reverse complement strand
GAGGGCCTCACTAAGTAGAGAGAGAGAGAGACAGGGAGGGAGAGAGAGAGAGAGAGAGAGCTGAGGCTGGCTGAGAACCCGGATCCTCCGGTCTCAGCCTCCCAAAGTACTGGGATTACAAGCGTGCTCCACCATGCCCGGCTCCATTTTATCTTAACATTGAACACTGTCCACATTCTGTGAGTATTTTGGCTAACTTTTGATATTATATACAAACGTTATTTGAAAAAATGTCATTTAAGTGTCCCGTTGTCTTTATATGAAAACACGCAACTTTTCCCTTAAAGTACTCTTTATAGTAGTTTGGTGTATTTCTTTATCATGTAACTGAGAGGCACATTTACTTTTTCTAAGTATTTGATTAGATATGTAATAAATATAATGGGGAAAATAGCTTTAGAATATCATGAATGGTAGGTTTGAGAAAGATAATTTGTGGAAATCTTGGAAAGAAATCCCAGAGTATATTCTTAGACTGACTTTGGTCAGCCTTTCCTGTATAGGACCAGATAGTAATATATTAGACTTTATAGAGTTGCATATGATTCTGTCACATAATCTTTGGCTTTTTAAAAACTCTTTAAAATCTATTCCTAGCTCAAGATCTATATAAACATAAGCCCTCGGGGTGTGATCTCCAAAGGTTGAAAAGGGGTCTGCTGTATTCATAAAGATTTTAAGCTCTTTGGTTCATACTGGTCATTGTTCAACTTGCCATTTGCTTTTTAAGTCTTGGAATTGACCTAAGCCCAGCACCTCAAGTATAATGCTACAACTTAAAGAATTACCTTCACCCAGATCAGATCAGTGGATGCAGAAGCTTAAAGGACTACTCAGTAGAACATCAGAAAGAAATTCATATTTGACGACTGTTCCTTCTATTGCCTTCAGGCACAGCTCTAAGATTTTAAGTCATCATAAGTTAAAATTTGATTTTCTTTGCTCAGAGACTATTTTGGTAACGGGATTATCTGTGTATTCTCTGAAGTTTGCAGAATCAAAAATTTAAAAAAGGAATTCATAACATAAATCCACTTACTAGGCATGGATTTAGGGCACTGTACAAACAGAACTGCACAAACTCTATTGATTGGCCCAAGAGTCTGCAAATGTAGAAGGCTGATTGTAATTTGCTGTGGTAGCACTGCTCAAAATGACCACAATTGGTCCTGACTATGGGAGAGCTGGCACAGTGGTGAGCATGAAAAGACCATTCTTAATTCCTGGGTGACTGGGTAGAAGAGGTTATAACTGTTTGTCCTGATAGTATCTTTATTCCTTTGTTAAGTATTCTAGAATGTACAGTTAAACACACACGCACACACGCACATGTGCGCGTGCGTGCACAACCTACTTATATATACACAAACTTTCATGTGTGATCATTTTCCTAGAGTAATTTAAGAGTCAAAAATGGAAAAATTGGACAAAAAGAATGTCCATCATAAGAGGGACAGTCTAAATAAATAGTAATGAAGGATAAAGCATAGTCACCTTACCAACCAGATTATGTCCTTCAAACTTTAAATGTCAAAGCTACCCTCACCTTGGAAAGGATCTTTCAGACCTAAAGCATCATTTTACTTACCCCTTTAGGGCATCACTTGATTTTAAAGACATCGAATATTGCATTTTTGCTACAGTCATTTAGAATAATTAAAAATTGGGCTGGGCCTGTTGGTGCCTGCTTGTAATCCTAGAACTCAAGAGGCTGAGACAGGAGGATCGCAAGTTTGAGGCCAGCCTCAGCAACTTAGCAAGACTGTGTTTCAAAATAAAAAATAAAAAAGGGTGGGGGTATAGCTCAGAGATAGAATGCCCCTAAGTTAAATCCCCAGTGCAAAAAAAAAACAATTAAAATTTGGTAGGTTAAGATTTTCTAAAATACATATGACAAATTGCTTCTAAATGATTCAGCACAAGTGTAAAACCATTGAGAAATACGTGTTAATGTTTTCTCTTGGTTTCAGGTTCTGAGCATCCAAGTGAAATGCTTCCACGAAATCATCACTATAGGTTACAGAGTCTATCGTTCTTATGATCTCCCGTGGTTTAGAACACTAAGTTGGTAAGAAAACTTTAGTCTGTTTCAGATGAAAATTTGATTTTTTTCTAAGAATAAAAAAAAATCTCTAAAGTTGTAAAATAAACAAGCATCCTGATCAGGCAGTATCTACTCAGTTTACCTTATAGGTTGATTTTGGAGAAAGATAAATAAAAAGAATGTTAAATAGAATTTTGAAAAGAAGAAAATCACTTTGACACTAATACAAGTTTTTTCATAGCTCATATTTTAGTCTTTATAGAGATATCTAATTTATGATGAATATATGCACCATTCTTATCCTTTTTTAAAAAACTCAACGCTGTACCAGACACATTTTATATCCTTTATGACCATAATTTATCAGAAAGTTTACTTATAACTTTTTCTTTATTTCTCTGTTGGCATGAGAACACAAAATATTTTACCTATATATGTGCATGTGAAGTTAGAATAAAATCACCAAATTTTAACATTTAAGGTTTTATTTCAGGTAAAATTGTTAGCTTTCATGACCTTGACCAGAGAACATGATAATAATTCATACTTAACCTAAGTGGCCATACCTTTTGTGTGTGTGTGTGTGTGTGTTAGTGGGGGTTGAACCCAGGGGCGTTCTACCTCTGAGCTACACCCTCAGCTCTTTTTATTTTTTGTTTTTGAAACAGGGTCTCACTAGGTTGCTCAGAGTCTCTCTAAGTTGCTGAGGCTGGTCTTGAACCTGAGATCCTCCTGTCTCAGCCTCCCAAGTGCTGGGATTACAGGCGTGCACTAGCACGCCCGACGGCCATAACTTTTAGCATAGTTGTTTCTGTCAGCCAAGGAGCCAGTGTATATCACCTCTGCAGTTTAGAACAGTCAAAAAATAGTTTCTTGATTTTGGTGATAGCTGATTTTTTTTTTCTCCCTGTAGTTTTCTTTGAGTGGGAAAATGTATGGGAAATGTTAGGTAGAAAAAATAGTTGGAGAATAATTAAAGGCTAAACCATATACTATTGCTTCTAAGTATAGGAAAAAAAGATAAACCCTGAGGAGCTCAAGTGATTTTTAGAAGGCTTCATAGAAGAGATGAGAGATAAACTGGCCCTTGAATAAAAGGAGCTTTGGCTAGAGAAGAGTGTTCAGTGTTGGGTAGGCAGGACCCATCAGGTTCTAGATGTGGGATGGATGTGAGATGAATACAGATGGTGAGGTGTTGCCGGCCTTCTTGACCAGAAGGTATTTACTGGGGAATAGCGGGCAAAAAGGACAAGTTGGATTGGTGGGCTGGGTGAGGCCTTGATAACCTGACAGAGAAGCAAAGTCAGTTTCCCTGGTAGGATAACAGACAGATGGTAATGCAGTCGATGGGAAGGAGAATACTTGTCCTTTACTTCGGGAGCAGAGGTCTAATTCCATCTGTGGGAACCCCAGGGAAGCCACCCTTTGCTCTTGAACTGTTCTCTAGCCTGCTAAGTCTCTGCCCTTCAGCCAGGGAGCACAGAGGACTCCATCTCAGGCAGTGCTTCTCAGCCTTTTCCCTCTCAGACAAGCTCCCATCAGCAAACTCCCCAGGAAGGGGATGTACCAGAACTGGGAGAGGAACGTGCAATTTATGAAGTTTTGAAAAGGTTCTCCTAAGCTAGGCGTGGTGGCGCATCCTTGTAATCCCAGTCCTTGGGAGGCTGAGACAGGAGGATCACAGGTTCGCGGCCAGCCTCAGCTACTTAGTGAGGCCTCTGCAACTTAGTGAGACCCTGTTTCAAAATAAAGAATAAAAATAGGGCTGGGGGTGTAGTTCGGAGGTAGAATGCCCCTGGATTCAATTCCCAGTACCACAAAAAAAAAAAAAACCATTAAATTAAAAATAAAAAGGTTCTCCTAGAGAGTGTTCTGTGCTGCTAGGACCCATCGCCCACCCACTCTTTAAGATCACTGCTCAAACTGGGTGTGGTGGAGCACGCCTGTAATCCCAGCACTTGGAAGGCTGAGACAGGAAGATCACAGGAAGTTGCTGAGACAGGAAGACAGGAAGTTGCTGAGACAGGAAGTTGCTGAGGTTTGAGGCCAACCTCAGCAACTTAGCAAGACCCTCAGTAACTTAATGAGACCCTGTTTCAAAATAAAAAATAAAAAGGGCTGGGGGTTTTGCTCGAAGGTAGAATCCCTTGGGTTCAATCCCCAGTAAACAAAACAAAAACAAAAACAAAAACAAACCACTGCTCAGCTGGATGGATTCCATCTGAGCGCTGGGTGGAGAAGGATGCCAGTACTGTGTGCTGGGCAGTAGGAGAGAGGTTGGCTTGCCTCTTCCTCTTAATCTTCCTTAGAGAGGGTGGGAATGTGTCTTGGGACCTGTACTCTTCAGAAGCATTAGAACTGGGAGCAGTGGGGAATTAATTTTTTCTTACTACTACCTGTGTGGGTACGGGTGTGGGTATGTGTGTAGTATTTTCTACATTGTTCTCTATGGCCTTATATTTTGGGTTGAAGACATGGACTATATCTAGTAGATTGTTGTTGAATGATAGGTTTGAAATTAAGTTTAAAAATAGGAAAATAGCATTTTGGTGGAGTAAGTTTTGACTTGGTTATCAGAATTTGCTTGATCTTTGTATCATCATCAAAACGTAGAGAATAATTCTATTGAGTTTAAGGGGGGAAAGGCTTCAAATATAAAACAGCTAATTGTTTTTTAAATTATAGGTACTTTCTACTGTGCGTAAATTACTTTTTCTATGGGGAGACTGTAGCTGATTATTTTGCTACATTTGTTCAAAGAGAAGAACAACTTCAGTTCCTCATTCGCTACCATAGATTTATATCATTTGCCCTCTATCTGGCAGGTAAGTGGAGAATTATTCTATACTGATATGTAGCTAATATATTTACATGTTTATTTTTATATATACTATATAGATTTATAACATTTTTATATATAACATTCTTTTTATGTTATATTTTTATTCTAGTCTCCTTTTAGTTACTTCTCATATATAAAGCAATTTTTTTTCATCATGGTTTTAAATACTATTTACTCTCTAATGATACCTAGAAAAAAGTACCTGATTAATAGACACTCCATATTTTTGAAAAATTTCTTTGCAAATTATAGTAAAGAAACTTGAAGACATACAGTAACTATTAACCACATGTAATTTATAGAGAAATTTTGAATATATACATATTTATATATATTTATACTTATCCTGAGAAATATAGCTTTCATGTAGAATTAATCAGGTTAATTCATTTTTTCTGACATGGTTTATTGTATATGCAACTTTGTTTATGGCATGCTATGCTGCATGTTTTTATTATTTTAGATTAAATATTAGATGTTTAGGGTTACGTTAGAATTAATGTATTTCTTTTTCATAAAATTTTTCCAGTCATGAAAGAAATCTCTAAGTTGATTTTGAAAGTCTGATTGCTGATGTGAACCCTAACTCTACCACTTATGAGTCAAGTAAACATTGGGAAATTTAATTTCTCTATGTCTCAGTTTCTTAGTAGAGTCCTAAAAGCAGTACCTGGGACTACCTAAATATTTGTTACTATTAACTTTTAAAGAGGGAAATGACATTTGTTTGTGAGTTTTCACTTTAGCTGTTAATAGTTATAGAAGTTTCTTAGTAAATGAATTATTCTTCTTTTAGTACAGTTTTGGAAAGCTAAAACAATATGGGTGGTTCCTTTCCCTCTTTCATTAGACTAAAAATATAGAGTACATGGGGAAACCTGTCCAGTCCTTTAGTGTGTTGTTTTATTCAGTAGCTGTGATATTTTACTTGAATAAAGTCCTCTTCAGTTCCTCAGCCTTCTGATTCTAGAAAGGCAGAGCCTGAAACACAGTCTGAAATGATAATGATCAGAGAAGTGAGGGTTTTGGGGGGTGTGGGGGACTACATTTTCTGAAAGATTTTCTTCCTTTCACATCAGGTTTTTGTTCGACCCACTTTTCTGATTCTGTTTCTTCATTTAAAAAATTAATACTGATATATTTATGGAAAGTAAGTTCTTAAAAATAAGAACTAAAAGATTTCTGTTCTTTCAAGGGTAAAGGAAGGTATTCATTTTGAAGGTAGTCGGTTGGCTTTAAATTCTGGTCATTTTGAAGGATTACGGTCATGGAAAGATTATGGTGATATCAGCTAAAAGGATCACACTAAAATTTTGTAGGGTAAAACACTTGACTCTAATTCTGTGTTTATCAAAGCACATTTGTGGCATTGTTTGGGAAAAACTGAGTTTTTTTTTCTCACCAAACCAACAAGCCTGATTTAAAATTTAAAAATTACTATATATATTTATATATGTACAGTAAACATAAATATATATATATGTGTAATTTTTTTGTGTGTGTTGCTGGCCATTGAACCTGAGGCCTTGTGCAAGCTTGGCAAGTGCTCTGCCATTGAGCTATACCCCAGACCATTGATTTATTTTTAAATATAAGGTAGATTCTGGAATGGATTCTTTCCTAATTATAGGAGAGAAGAATATAGTGTCTTCTCACTTTATACTTAGAGTGGCAACACTTCTGGTAATTTTGAATTTGAATAATAATAATAGGAAGAAATATCCATAGTAGGTTCTTTTTTCTTTTTATTTATTTATTTATTTATTTATTTATTTATTTTTTTTTGTAGGGATCAAATTCAGGGCCTCACACATGCCAGGAAAGGGTTCTGTCACTGAGCTACATTCCTAACCTGGCTTCTGTTATTGAACCTAATAATTTTATTTCATGTAATGACTCTTATAGGTATTTAATAATAATTGTGATTAATTAAAATACAAATCTTTTGTATTATATGTATGTTAGTTTAAAAATCAGATAGTTTCAAAAGATTTATAATATACATAGCATCCCTAAATCCCACCACTTTCAGATTTTTGCCATTTTTCTAAGTAATATGCCTATTTATTTCTTTAAAAAATTTGATTGGCCAGACATGGTGGCACACACTTGTAATCCCAGTACTTGGAAGGTTGAGACTGGAGGATCCAGGTTTGCAGCCAGCCTCAGCTACTTAGTAAGGCCCTCCGCAACTTAGTGAGACCCTGTTTCCAAATAAAGAATAAAAAATAGGGCTGGGGGTATAGCTCAGAGGTAGAATGCCCCTGGGTTCAATCCCCAGTACCGCAAAAAAATTATTGGTGTATAATAGTTGTATATAACAGTAAAATTCATAGTGATGCATTCATATATGCACAAAAACATTATTTGGTCTGTTCCCTTCCTTGTAATATGCTTACTTCTTAATATTTTGGGAATTATTTGTTGACTTCCTATTAAAACCTGTCTCACTTCTCCATACTCTTTTTTTCGTCATTGTTTATATTGTTAAATAGGTACCAAATATATCAGTTTCTTGCTGAGCATGGTGGTGCATGCCTGTAATCCCAGTGCTTGGGAGGTTGTGACAGGAGGATCACAGGTTCAAGGACAGCCTTGGCAATGTAGCGAGACTCTCAGCAACCTAGTGAGACCCTGTTTCCAAACAAAAAATAAAGAGGGCGTGGGGTGTAGTTTGGAGGTAGAATGTCCCTGGGTTTAATCCTTATTACAAAAAAATATATATCAGTTTCTGTAGAATCAAATACTATCTATGATTACATTTTCATTCTTTTACAACCTTTTGTTTTTCTGTACTGAATAAATCCCTATCTCTTTTTTCACAATGGTACATTTCAGAGTAAATTATTAATTAATTTGTCCTTCTGGTCTATCCCAGGTTTGTTAGTAACTTTTTGAAATGTTCACACTAAATCAGATAATGTACCAGTTCCTGTTTGCTGGAAACCTCAGTTCCTGCTCCTCTGGACTGGCTGCCTGTAGGCCTGCTGCCTAGCTGCCCTCATGATTTTGTCCCTATTTCTGTCCCATGTCTTCTGGTATTTCGGACATCACCCTCCCTTTGCTGAAGCATAGTCCCGACACTTTCCTATGAGATGATGCGTAGAAGGTGAAATTTTCAGGTTCATACATTTCTAAAATTATCTTTCTTCTGTTCTCAGAATTGCTTGCTCTGGCTAGGGCTCGTACCTATTGTTAGGCTCTCGCTTGCCACTCCGTTCAGAGGCCCAGCCTCACCCTTGCCTTCTGCTGAGCCCTTTCTGCTTGTTTCTCTAGAGAACCCTCCTGTCACCCCTGCTTTCTCAGTTCTGCAGAAAGTTACTCGTGTCTTCCAGTTTCCAACTTTTGCATATGCTTTTCTTCAGTCCTCCTTGACTGTGTTCTTGTGGGGTTTCACCTTAATTTCTTTTAATGTTGTCTTACTAGTATCCCAGGATGAAATAGAAGTAAATGTATTTGCTCAAAACAGAAACCCTTACCTCATTTTGTGTTCCCTTGGCTTAAAAACAGCATATTAGTTTCACTCATCCTGTGGTTGACTGGGCTTAACCAGTCATCTCTAACTCAGGCCTCTCATAGGTTGCAGCAGGAAAGAGGCGTTGCTAATGTCAGTGCAGTGAGCTGGCTTGACATGCAGAGGCTCACCCTCCGGCCTGCAGTTAGTGCTGGCCATTGACACGAACACCTACCAATGGCCTGGCCACGTGGCTTGGATGTTGCAGTGCATAGTGGCTGGGTTCTGAGTGGGGAGCATGCCAGAAGTTCTAGTTTCTTTCTTTCTTTTTTTTAACTAGTTTTGAAAAATGAAACCATAATATACATCCTTAGTAAAAATTCACACTAAAAAGGAGTATTCAGTGAAATCATCTTCCTGCAGCCAAGTCTCACTATGTCCAGGGGCTTACTATAATTATTCTAGATAATCCCTGAATGTTCAAATTTTTGTGTTCCAATCTCCCCTTACCTTTTTTGGGTTGTGCTTTTTTGTTTTGTTTTGTTTTGTTTTGTTTTGTTTTGTTTTGTTTTTTGGCAGTACTGGGGATCGAACCCATGTCCTCGTGCATGCTAGGCAAGTACTCTACCCCTGAGCTACACCCCCAGCCCTTTTTATTTTGTTTTGAGTCAGGGTCTTGCTAAGTTTCCCAGGCTGGCCTCGAACTTGTGATTCTCCTGCCTCAGCCTCCTGAGTAGCTGCATGCACCTCCGTGCCCAGTTCATCACCCATAGAAGCCTTGGAGAAGGGATGTCAGGTGTTGTGAAAAGTGAGGGACAATGGCAAAGAGCCTCCCAGGAGAAGCGGCTGGCCTGCTGTGCCCAGCACAGGACTGAGAGGATGTGCTGTTGTGGGCCTGTAGCAGGCATCAAAGACTCCAAAGGGCCAGCAACTCGGGAGGCTGAGGCAGGAAGATCACAACTTTGAGGCCAGCCTGGACAACTTAGTGAGACCCTACCTAACAATAAAAAGGGCTGGGGGTGTAGCTCAGTGGTAAAGTACCCCTGGGTTCAATCCCCAATACTGAAAAAAAAAAAACTGGAAAGTAGGCAGGATCCACATCTTGACACGTTTTATATGTCATGGGAAGGGTTTGGACTTTATCCCTGGGAAAGATGGGTTGGAGACCTCAGGGGGGAGCCTAGGTAGGAAGCCACTGCTGCAGTTCATATAAGGATAGTGAGGGCCTGCGCCCTGAGGTGTGTGTTTAATACTGAGGGGTATAAATTAAAAAATTAAAATACTTTTAATTAATCTGAGAACCCAGTTGCTATTTTATGACAATCTATGAAAAAGTGTATTTTGTATCCTGATGTAGCCCCAGTTATTGGCTTAAAATGTACTTTTTCATTGAAATAATTGTATATTCACATGTAGTTGTAAGAAATAACACTTCCCTTTTATACTTTGCTCAGTTTCTACCAATGGTAACATTTAGCAAATGATAGTTACATAGGAAATTGATGTTAGTACAGTCCTACAAACGTACTCTTAAAATGCAACCTCATAGGACGCTAAGAGAGACTGGGTTAAATGCTGAAACTTCTGATACAAAACAGGAAGAGAATTCTGTATCTATTATCATTTTTTTTTTTTTTGCAGTGCCGGGGATTGAACGCAGGGACGTTCTGCCTCCGCGCTACGCCCCCGGCCCTATTTTTTATACTTTATTTTGAAACTGGGTCTCACGAAGTTGCGGAGGGCCTCACTATGGAGAGAGAGAGAGAGAGAGAGAGAGAGAGAGAGAGAGAGCGTGCAAGCGTGTGCCTGCGCGAGCTGAGGCTAGCCACGAACCCGGATCCTCCGGTCTCTGCCTCCCAGAGTACTGGGATTACAAGCGTGCGCCACCACGCCCGGCTTCTATTATCATTTTAACCATGGCCTAACTATGGCCTAGTGGTCCATAAGCACCAACTGCGTGTGTCTCTCATTTGTTTGATCCCCAGGCTCGGTGCAGGTGGGTCAGGGCATATCTGTTGGATGAATGGTTAAAAGCTAGGATTGAAGAAATCTTTAGATGGACAAAGAAGGTGACCTAACTGAGGGAGTTGGGCGGGGAGTGGAGGGAAACAAACTATAGCACATGATGTACATACACAAACCTATAAGACTCAATCACTATCTGGAGCATGAAAGGGAGGGAAGGGGGAGGGAATAGGGTGGGATTGGAGGGAGGGCTAAATGAGCAATGTATGCATGTATGATGTTCATACCCTGACATATATCAAAATGTATAATTATAATTTACAATGCACCAATAAATGAACATAAAAAGTTAAAAAAAAAAAGCTAGGATTGTCCAGTCCACACATGGTGATTTTTAGTGATGTATTCTTAGCATCACTGTTTTGTTTGCTCTCTTGAGGCAATTCTTGAAGTGGCTAGCAGCCGTAGGAGCTTAGTCTACCAAATGAAGTTAACTTTAAAACGGGAGTAAGGAAATAGAAAATGTGCTTTGCTGGCATATTTGTACCTTTCATGTTTTACTATGGAAATCCTTGGAAGTCTTTGTTAAATAATATTCCAAGGGCCCTGTCAAAATTTTGGTTTCACCACAGTGATCAACTGACTTTGGAAAGTATAGGTAGCGGATTTTAAAGAGCAGAGACAGCCATGCTATTCCATTGACATTGAATTTTATTGAAATGAAATGTAGCTATCTCCAGGTCTGACCCCCTCATCGAGGGCCACGAAATTAAATGACTTGTTTCCTATCATACAAGATGACTCATTGACTAGGACCTGGAAGTTGTTCTGACATTTAGATAATTTTGTTGCAAAGTGAATTTGACCGATAGCAAAGAAAAACTCAGTGAGACTGAAACTAATAAGACAAAGATTTTCTCTAGAGACTAGATACACATAAAAAAGAACTCGTCATCAGTTTGGTGATTGGGATTTGGGGCGCTGTAGAAACCAGAGCAGCCATGTGATTACCATTTAACAATGATGGGTAAATGACCTTACAGTGTTTGATCCTTAGTATCAGCACCTTAATATCTGTTTAGCCAACTAGAGTGCTATGCATGTTATGCTTAGTAAATATGTTTTTGGGTTGGGAGTGTACGTAGCTTAGTGATAGAGCTCATACCTAGTATGCATGAGGCCTTGGACTTGATCCTCTCTACTACAAAAAATAAAAATAAAAATAAATGAAATTTTTGCCTACATTATACATGTCTATTTTGATTTCTTCTTCCTAACCTACTCCTCCTCCTTTTTTCATGGTACTAGAGATTGAACCCAGGGGCATTCTACCTCTGAGCTGCACCCCCAGCCCCTTTTATTTTTTTGCTCTGCAACAAGGTCTCGCTAAATTGTTGAGAGTTTCACTATATTGTTAAGGCTGTCCTCAAACCTGTGATCCTCCTGTCTCAGCCTCCCGAGTACTGGGACTACAGGTGTGCACCACCATGCCTGGATTCTATTTTGATATCTTTAAAATCCTTAAGGAGCTGGGCGTGGTGGCGCACGCTTGTAATCCCAGTACATGGGAGGCTGAGACCTGAGGATCTGGGCTCGTGGCCAGCCTCAGCTACTTAGTGAGACCCTCTGCAACTTTGTGAGACCCTGTTTCAAAATAAAGAATAAAAAAATAGGGCTGGGGGTGTAGCTCAGAGGTAGAATGCCCCTGAGTTAAATCCCCAGTACCGCAAAAAAAAAAACCTTAAGGAGATGATGTGACTGAAATATAATGCTTTGAATTGAAGAAAATTGATGGACATGTAGTATTGAGTTATAGCTGAAATTAATGCATAATGACGATCCTCCCCAGGCATTTGGGGTATATTTTATATCAGAGGATGTTGAGGAAATCTTTAGAAAGCTGTCACAGGAAAGTTCTGTAAGGACTGTATCTCCAAAACCACGTACAAGTTTTTGAATTAAAGACTCCTAAAATCTATACACATGCTAGTGTTCTATTTCTTAAACTCACCATTCAATAAATAGGGTGGGGCTGAGGATGTAGCTCAATGGTAGAACACTTGCCTAGCATGTGCAAGGCCCTGGGTATATATATATACATGCATGTAAATACATATATATATATATATATATATATATATATATATGTTTGTCTCTCTATATCTATACACACATATATATGTGTGTATATACATATACACAATACATATATTTTAAAAATTTCAGCTAATATAATGGTTGGTTTGTATGAAAATTTCTGCAATGTATACTCATGTAAAATTTTTTGTAAGCAACTCAATTGTAGTTTAGCATCTGAATAAATGCCTATGTAATGTAGTATGCTTCCGAATTTATTTAATATCATATTATAAATTTTTGGAGTTTTACTGGTTTAGACTAGTGTCATGAAAAGTATAAACAAGTGAAGAATGAGGAATGAATTGGTGAACCCCACCCAGTCTTCAAACCCGAGCTCCTCTTTATGGCTGTTTTTGGAATTGAGGGCAACGTGTTAACTGAGTTGGTTAATTACCATTAGTAAAATTTAAAAACAATTTTATTTTTCTTTATATTTTCTGTCTCTTCAATTAGAGTATGAGTTCTTTAATGGCAATATCATCTTATTCATTTTTTTATTTGTGTCTTGTGTTTGGCACATCATAAATGCTCAATTTTCTGTTTCCATTTTTCTGAAATTCCATCTATCCCATCTTTGGGCTTTTCAGTGTCTTCTTCCCCCCCCCCCCATACTTTGCTTGTCCTTCTTAGTAATCTCATTCTCTTATATTCTTTTTTGAATATACTTCCCTTTAGTCTGTTGACTAATTTGCCCTCCCTAACCACCTGGGAAATTCGTTGATACAGGTTGTATACATCTTTATATCAGCAACACTAGGCACAGGACTGTGTCCATGAGTGATGATCAGTAAGTATAGTTAAACATAATTATGTATCAAGAGCTGTATATTAGGGAGCCTTTTCAATGAATACTTTATAATACTGTAATAAAGCCTATGATTTTAATTAGAAACATAGCCATATAAGTATCCTTTGCTAGTTTAGGAAAAAAGACTATGAATCCAAATGTGTAAGTTATCCTCTTCATAGATTTATTAAAATATAGCTCATATGCATTTTTCATATTCAAACATGAAATATTTGCATGGCCATATGGTCATGAATGAAAATAA
The DNA here is from genome assembly GCA_004027185.1 of Glis glis. Taxonomy (NCBI): domain Eukaryota; kingdom Metazoa; phylum Chordata; class Mammalia; order Rodentia; family Gliridae; genus Glis; species Glis glis. The sequence continues at coordinate 29,757 of PVJS01012783.1, read as the reverse complement.
GTTCATATGTTTCTTTTTCAGAGTGTTTTTCTTTAAGAATAGTACTTACCTTTAGATCTGCTAGGGAAACACTTTATACCTTCCCCCCTTTAATTCAGAGAAGTATATTATATTAACATGTTTAGGAGTCAGATAATTACTTCCTTCAGGAGAAAATGGATCAAGTAAAAGTGAATTGCCAAGATGGTTCTGGGTAGAATGTCCATTAGGAAAATATTGAGTGACCCTCCTGGCAATTTTGTTTGAAGAAATGCTTAAGGGAGAATGGTATATAATTTCAAGAGAGAGAAAACTGTGTATCGTGGAGTACTATTGGTGAGGAAATAATTCAGAGTTAATGATGTTGAGGAGTTCCCAAGGCTGTGCTGGGAGAGTCAGGGGGTTCTGGCAGCATCTGTCTTGTGTCTCTGCTCTGCCCTTTCCCCATTAGCCTTTGAACCAAGTCCAGTCTGCATTCAGCTTTAACCATGGACCCATGGCATAAAACAGCATAGAAATTACATTATTACTTGAGCTGCACACTAAGTCTACCTGCTGTAGAAGAAAACTTAAAAGAAATAATTTTAAAAGGAGTCTTTGGTACAACTGGCAATTGCAGTTCCATGTTTAGTGCCCCCCATTCTCATTCATTCTCATACTCTTCTCTTTCTCTCTCTCTGCACAATGACTTTCAGTTATGTCTCCACTCAAAACACGTTTCCATAGGGAGGAGCTGAGGTCAGTATGCATTCTCTTCCTTTGTTGTCTTTCTTCACACACACATTTAAAAATCAGTCATCAAAAATAGCCAGAGGCAGCTGCTGTTGGCTTCTTTGCTCAATAGAGAGCACCGTGCTCACTCCAGTGGGTAGAGTTGCCTTGGTAAGTAGAATGCAGATATACAAAGGCCAGTGTGTATTTTATGTGGAATAGATCAGTTAACGTTTCAGTTTCCATCTCAGAAAACTCACTCCAAAGATGCTACAGAATACATGGCTGTTTATCTGAGATTTTACTTGGTTTATGCATTTTCAGTATGTACCTCTGTAAAACATACTTGTAGAAGTTTACTGGCATATTGAGCAAAAAGTGCTTCACATTGCCTTTCCTTTTAGTATATGATTATTAGATTTTATTTAATTGGGCAAGAATTTTTATTTAGTAAATTTTCATTATAATATGGTTCTGGGGGATTTCAAGTTATTCGTCATTTGAATTTTGTGGACATGGCTTATGTGAAGGGAGAGTAGGATCTGAGCATTACTAGCCCTGTGAGCCTCAATAAATTAACAAAACCCTTTGTGCATGTTTCTTCACCTGTAAAATGGAAGTGATAATAGGTACCTAAATCATAGGGATATTAGGATTAAATGAGTTAATATGTGTGAAATTCTTAGACAGTACCATGGAGCCTAATGTGTTCAATAGATATTAGCTGCCATATAGTTATTATTACTTTTATAATGTGTAGAGATTGAAAACATGCTGCATATAATCTTGATGAAATTTGTTGTGGTGTTTTGTTTTGTTTTTACTGTGGTGGGAATGGAATCCAGGGCCTCCTGCCACTGAGCTACACCCCTAGCCCACATCTGATGAGTCGATACAGCAAATAAATTTTATTCAACTGAAATTCCAGATCTATTTTCCAAATTCACATATTAACAAGGGATTAATTCACTTAACTAATGCAGGAGATGTTCATTGAATTTGTGCCACGGAATATATTAGACACTTTGGAGATTGCAAGATTATTTCCCTCAGGAAGCTTACTTAAAATGCATAATGTAAGGCAGTAGGAGAGATGTGTATGAGTAAATGGCTAAACTATGCAGAGACGTGATGTAGGAAATTGGTTTATTTGGGCTGAGGGAATTTTATACTTTATACCAAGTTGCACAACAAGCGCATGTTTTTTTGTTCTTGAACAGGTTTCTGCATGTTTGTACTGAGCTTGGTGAAGAAACATTATCGTCTGCAGTTTTATATGGTGTGTATTAACCATTATTCTGTAGTCACAATGTGTAATAAAATCTCTGCCTCTCCTTTCCTTTTCTCTGTAGTGAGGAGGTAGAATCTAATCTGCTGGTTGACGTCTTGCTAGAATGTAAGGGATATTTCACTTTTGGATGACCATTAAATTCCAAATGTTGAAGTTGAAAGTTTTTGAGGGTTTAAAATGTTTACCTGTTCCCCAAATTTTTCTAAAACCTTTTTCTAAATACTTTCAAAGATTAAAATTTCAATAAAATTTTGTAATTTCCTAAATATGTAGAAACTTGAAGAGTTTTCATAGACTCTTGGACAGTTACTAGGTCTCAGAAGCATCTGCCACATTCTTTTGTGGAAATTAACTTTGTTTACTTGTTTAATTAACATGAGCAAAAAGGGAGGAAAGTATATATTTTATTGATAGTTATAGTTAATCATAGAACTGTGAAATTCTTTTTGGCATAAGGTATTTTGTTCAGCGAATAAAAGTCTATATTTTATGAAATTTTTCACTGTATTTACATGATGAACTTTTCTTATTTCCTTAAAATGTAGCTAATTATAAGACTAAATTACAGTGTAATATTTAGAGCTGTGAATTTATGTATTAATCAGGCTTGTTTAAGGTTTGGGTTTTATTTTCTGTTTGTATTTTGCATTTCTTCATGTGGACATTCTGCTAATTATTATTGCGGGAAAATTGTGATATTTCTTTCATTTCTAGTTTTGGGGGATCTGAGAGGAAAGAGTAAAATTCTTAGTGAAAATCCACAAACAAGACAAATGTGTGCTCACAGCCCATGGAGGCTCAAGGCCCTTCTATAAAATGGCATAGTATTTTCATATAATTTGTGCACATCCACTTGTACACTTTAAGTCATCGTTAGATTACTTGTAACACCCCAAAAAAGTAAGTGCTGTGGAAATAGTTGTTAAACTGTATTGTTTAGGGAATAATGACAAGAAAAATTAGTCTGTGTATGTTCAGTATAGACACAGTTTTCCCCCCAAATATTTTTGATTTCTGATTTCCCCCCAAATATTTTTGGTTGAACTGTGGATGCAGGACTTATAGAGCGCCAACTGCATAGATGGTGCCTATTGAAAAAAAAACACTCATGCATTTTGAAGCTAATAGTGTAAAGAATTAGATTTTTTACGTAGATAAAAATAGGAAAAAATTCCAAAAGAACCAATATATAAAATGTTGTTGGCTAAAATGGGAAATGGATTTAAGAGTAAATCAAAATTCTAATTACTTTGCAACATCATTCTATAAATTCCAATCAAAATTATGATTCCAGTATATATGGTCACATTCTACTCATGGTGACTGTGCTGAAAGTCACTAAAATAGCCATCTCTCAGGCTAGAAGGAGGAAACACAGCTTTGAAAATTGGAAATTATACACTGTCATTGATTAGATCTGTTAAGATTAACTTTCAAGGCCCAAAAGATGGAGATGAAGGGCAATTGAATCCTGTTGTTTTGAATTATTTGAAGTTAGAACTAACTATATGTGCAAAATTGACCATGATGGGTGTGAAGGGAAAATGGTTTTCAGCATTTTCATAGCTGCAGAGTGTAGCCAGAGCAAAATGTTTATACCTAAATGCTGTAGCAATACTGTGAATTTCTCATTATCATCTAAATTGAGGAATTCAAGGGTATGGTTTATTTTTTATATGTGTTTTTAAACTTAGTAGTATATATCCCTGTTATTAGCATTTCATTTATATATAAAGTAAGATGATTTTGTTAAGTGTTATCATCACCTTACGATTCTAGTAGGCAATATAATGAATATAATTTACTAACTGCACTTATTTTGTATGACCTTACAAGTTTTGACCGAAATGTCATGGCAGAAGTTTGTGTTTCAGAATTGCTCTTGCTTCCCTGGCTGCACTGATGAGTTGTGTTCACTAATCTTTGTGTTGTTGGGCTATTAACAGTTCGCATGGACTCATGTCACTTTACTGATAACCGTTACTCAGTCACATCTTGTCATCCAAAATCTGTTTGAAGGCATGATATGGTAAGGGAACAGTGTTATGCTGCGTTATATTTATGTCTAGCCCTTTTAAGACTTTTTAACATTAGGCAATGTGTTAGAGATTTCTACTAAAATGTACTATTTGTTGTTCCTCTCTTCCATTAAAATGACTGAGTTTTACCTACTCTTTATCAACTAAAGAAAAAATGCTTCATTAACAGCTGGAGACCTTTCTTAAAGTTCCAAATAAAATGCAGAAAGTCCTCCTAAAAGCCCCCCAAAATTACATTATCAGATGCAAATAAACCTTAATGTGACTTTTTGCAAAGGATAGATTTTTAAAAGTTTATTAGAGCCAGGCATGGTGGCACACTTTTGTAATCCTAGTACCTGGGAGGCTGAGACAGGAGGATCGCAGGTTCATGGCCAGCCTCATTATGTGAGGCCCTCCGCAACTTAGTGAGACCCTGTTTCAAAATAAAGAATAAAAAATAGGGCTGGGGGTGTAGCTCGGAGGTAGAATGCCCCTGAGTTCAATCCCCAGTACTACAAAAAAAAAAAAGTTTATTATTTACCTGGGTTGCAAAAACAATATGACAGTTTGCTTCTTAGCACAGAGTGTGTCCAAAACGTGTTATCTCTGGGAGACAGTTGGGTAGGTTCGCCTTTGTTTCTATGTGGGTGTAGTTTTCTGGATTCTAGATTCCACATGTCCAGAGTTGCTAGCAGATTGTAAAAGCATTTTTATTAGCTAAAAATTATTTGGAAGAAGAAAAAGCTTAAGATTCTTATTTTAAAAAATAATGACCAGCCGGGCATAGTGGCTCATGCTTGTAATCCCAGTACTTGGGAGACTGAGACAGGAGGATCTCAGTTTCACGGCCAGCCTCAGTGACTTAGTGAGGCCCTCTGCAACTTAATGAGACCCTGTTTCAAAATAAAAGAGGGCTGGGGGTGTAACTCAGAGGTAGAATGTCTCTGGGTTCAATCCCTAGTGCCAAAAAAAGACCATATTTACTTCACATTCATTTTTTTTTTTTTGTAGTACCGGGGATTGAAGGCAGGGGCATTCTACCTCCGCGCTACGCCCCCGGCCCTATTTTTTATACTTTATTTTGAGACCGGGTCTCACGAAGTTGCAGAGGGCCTCACTAAGGAGAGAGAGAGAGAGAGAGACAGGGAGAGAGAGAGAGAGACAGGGAGAGAGAGAGAGAGAGCGTGCGCACGCACGTGCGTGCGCGAGCTGAGGCTGGCCGTGAACCCGGATCCTCCAATCTCTGCCTCCCAAAGTACTGGGTTTACAAGCGTGCGCCACCATGCCCGGCTTCACATTCATTTTAAATCCATTAATTAAAATCTTTTGCAGGTTGGTCTTTTTTTTTTTTTTTGCGGTACTGGGGATTGAACTCAGGGGCATTCTACCTCCGAGCTACACCCCCAGCCCTATTTTTTTTTTATTCTTTATTTTTGAAACAGGGTCTTGCTAAGTTGCGGAGGGCCTCACTAAGTAGCTGAGGCTGGCCGCGAACCCGGATTCTCCTGTCTCAGCCTCCCAAGTACTGGAATTACAAGCGTGCGCTACCATGCCCGGCTTGCAGGTTGGTCTTTTAAAGATAAATTATATTCCCTTGACAGCTTCATGCTTTTTGCCAAGATTTGTGTGTGTGCATGCATGTGTATAAACACTTGGAATCACTTATTTTGAAGATTGTCGCTGGGCAAGGTGGCACACACCTGTAATCCCAGTACATGGGAGGGTGAGACAGGAAGATCTTAGGTTCAAGGTCAGCCTCAGCAATTTAACAAGACCCTCAGCATTTAGTGAGACCCTATTACAAAGTAAAAAATAAAAAAGGCTGGAGGTATATATAGGTCAGAGGTAGAATGCCCTGGGCTAAATACCCAATATGAAAAATGACATATAAATACTTTTGATATGGGGGACAGTTACTGAAGTATGTAGGCTCTATACAACTAGTGGGGGCTAGTGTAATTATAGGCTAAGATAGAAAGAATTAAAATTAATAATTTTTCCTGAAAAAGAATTTGCAATTAAGGGTGTGGTATAAATTTATTGGGTTATACCCTGCCTAAACAAGTGACTCATCTCCATTTTAAAAGACTGCTGTTTAGCCAAGCGTGGTGGTGCATGCTTGTAATCCCAGTACTTGGGAGACTGAGACAGGAGGATCACAGGTTTGCAGCCAGCCTCAGCTACTTAGTGAGGCCCTCTGCAACTTAGTGAGACCCTGTTTCAAAACAAAGAATAAAAAATAGGGCTGGGATGCAGCTCAGAGGTAGAATCCTCCTGGGTTCAATCCCCAGTACTGCAAAAACAAAAGAAAAAAAAGGCTGCTGTTCTTAAAGGAAACTTTATTTTTAACTTATTCCTTATAAACTGAAATTTATATGTCCATAACTATAAAAATTGATTATTTAGTATTTTCCTTAGCAATATCCTCTGATTGTGTTAGTTTGTTTCTAGATTTTGCTCTGCTTACTTGCTCAGTGGATTTGGTTGGTATTTATTGCTTCTATTATGGTTTTGTCAAGTGTTATATTCTGGACTAGGCTGCAGTGTGATCTAGAGGGTTATCACATTAGTTCATTATGAGCCATAACCTATATGAATATTTGCTACTTAATCATATGAACTTTTTTCTGCTGACTTATTTTTATATGCTTTTATTGTTGGTGCATTATAGTCTCTCATCATAATGTAAATCATGTTGACAGTGATGACTTCTTTATTTTAAAGGTTCCTTGTTCCAATATCAAGTGTTATCTGCAATGACATTTCTGCTTACCTTTTTGGATTTTTCTTTGGAAGAACTCCATTAATTAAGGTAATGGAAAAATGTTACAAGCCAGCCACTCCCCTAACTTTAAAGAGTAGCCACCAGAAAACATTGCCAGCAACTTGGTGGTATTGCACTTCCTTCTTTCTTTTCCTTCCTTCCTTCTTTCTTTTCCTTCCTTCCTTCCTTCCTTCCTTCCTTCCTCCTCTCCCCTCCCCTCCCCTCCCCTCCTCTCCCCTCCCTTTTCTTCTCTTCTCTTCTCTTCTCTTCTCTTCTCTTTTCTCTTTTCTTTTCTTTTCTTTTCTTTTCTTTTCTTCTTTTCTTTTCTTTTCTTTTCTTTTCTTTTCTTTTCTTTTCTTTTCTTTTCTGAGGTTCCTTGATTTTCCTTAGCTGGACTTAGCAGCCTCAGTATAGGGGCAATATATATCCCACTAACCTCATCTGGGTCCTCCAACAGCTGCCCAATTGGGTGCTCAGAAGGACGGGACTCCATCAGTTATCCTCTCTCTTGTAAAAGCTCCCCCCAGCTTTCTGCTTTTTTCCCCTGAGCCATTGGTGCAGTGGTGTAACCTCGTCCCCAGGAACCCTGCAAGCAAGCCTTTCCTTGCCTCTGCTCTCCCCGCAGGCTGTCCCCCAGCTATCCCCACCTCTACCAAACTTTCTAGAGTAAATTGTACCATCTTCAGATACTGTTGTCTATTTGTAAGACTTTTGTGCCTAAACGCATTAAAAAAAAGAATTGGGGGTCCCCATAGTGAAACACTAACACAGTGCAAGTAATAATAAAAGGTGAAGACAGGAGAATGAAGAGTGCACATGAACAGACTGTGCTGCTTTGCGTTCGACGTGGTTCTGTTTCCGGGCAGTGGAGTCGAAGGAAAAATGAATTAAGTTATACAGTTCGTGTTTTGTGGAAGAAGAGACAAACCAATTCTCCATGGAAATCAAACCTTTTACTGATTTCTTTAAAAAAAAAGAGCCCTTTATGTTGGGGCTTCAGATAATTTGCTCAGTTGACACTCTTCAGTAATACTTCCACAAATATATTACATGGCTACTTTGATATTATTCTGTGAAGGCAGTTTTGGAGGGACTGAAACCATCTTTCAGGTATGAAGCTTTGTTTGTTCAGAGAGAGATGAGGGCATTTTGGTTTTCCTGGAGGAAACTAAGGACTCCTTGTCCTTGAGAAAACCTTCCATAGATCTTCCCCAAGAGAGTCTAGACACAGCACCAGGCTGAGCTGGAAGGACACTGGCAGGCCAGGCGCGTGCCTTTAAAGTGGCCCAGCACAAGAACAAGTGTAAGTATTCAGGATGTCTATACAGGCTGTTTTTGAATTAGGAAGCCTTCAGAAAGAGGGTTAGAGCCATAGAAGAATCTCAGTGACTGATTTTAAACATAGCTTTCTAGTGATTTTGCCAGGCTGGATTAGTAGTATAATATACTCAGATGACTGAACAATTAATCTCTAAATTAATATGGATATGAATCAACCTAATTTGATAAGATATCTTGAATCTAATCAGCAGACACGTTTGAATTTGAGTCTTCTCCTACTTCATAGCAATAACCCAGGCATTGAATCTAAGAGGTCTATCTGTTCCTTCTCTAAGGCAGAATTCTTACCCGATTTGGCAAGAAGCCAATTCTGTCAACCATTTTGGTTTGGGGCTTTATGGACATCAGGACAGTAGCTCTATAAAGAGCTCAGGTAGCTTAGCCTGTAACCCATCCCTGACCTCAGAAACTTCCCTCTGATATTTGGCTTCTGTCCTTGTTCTGAAGAAATAATCACAAAACCCATCAGTGATCTCTGGATGACCAAATCCCCAGACACATATGGCACCTTTGGGCAGTTAGCACCATCCACTCCTTAATGTTTTCCTCCTACCCCTGCATTACCACATTCCAGATTTTCCTCCACATTTCTTTTCCGGAATGCCCCATTGACTAGGAAACAATAGCCCAGCTCTAAAACAAACAATATCTATTCATACAAGCACAATATGTTCCTTTCTTTGTGGAGACAGACATAGATTGTGAAAAAGGGGTAGGGGGAGATAGGTGCTTACTTGAGGAACAAATACAGTATTTGAGGCTGTGGGGTATTTGACCATTTTGGAAAGAGATCACTTGTATGTATTGCATATTTGGAATATATGGAACTCTGGTGTGCTGCAACATCCATGTCTTGTACTCATTCTACTGTTGGCCAGCAGCAGGCCAACACTGATCGTGAGTACTGGGAATGAATATATACATCCATATTACACACAAAGCTCACCAGTCATGGGATAATCACTTCAACATAAAGTGTGTAGCCTTTTGAGAGGGAAAAAAGTAAGTTAAGGCTATTTAACAGGAACAGATATTCACAGCCTGCTATACATGTTGGAGGGCCAACTATGTGTTAGACATTTACACAAGTAAATCAGGATCATGGAACAAAGAATAGAGTTTGTAAACCATTTTAATAAAAAAAAAGTAAGGAGAGATGGACAAGGTATTGAGGAACTTGAACATAGCTTGCATTTCGTGTGTTTTGTGAGTGCAGTAACTCTTTCTCATTTCATTTGGCCTCTTTTAGTTGTCTCCTAAAAAGACCTGGGAAGGATTCATTGGCGGTTTCTTCTGTACAGTCTTGTTTGGATTCATTGTGAGTTTTATTAGGATTTTTATTTCATTTATATTTTGAAAACCTATACTGAGTTTATTAGTCTATTTTAAACCTTAAAAAAGCACAAAATATTAATTATGTATTTATTGAAACCTACTAAACAGAACCAATTCTCACCCCAGTGGTTCTCATCCTGGCTGCATATCAGAATCACCTGGGAAGCTTAAACAAAATATGTCCCAGCCGATCCCAAGACAATTAACATCCTTAGACAATTCTAATGTACACCCAGATTTGAGATCCCCTATTGTGCTGTTGTGTTTTGGTACTTTCTAATAGCTGTTCTGCCCTGTGGGTGGGGGGCACCTGTGCTGGGACAGATGGTATCTTTGAGTGATAGCAGAGAGTGCAAATGATGTTCAAGAGCTCTGCCCTCTTAGCACATGCAGGCCACTTGGCTCCGTGGGTGGTTCCACTGTGAGCCTAACTTGCAGGAAAAATCCGTTAATTGTAAATTAACTTTCAGCCATGAATAATGGGTATTGGTCATGTTTAAAAATTAGTTTATGATTATGGAGTTTAGGTTTTTGTTAAACACATCTAGTGAAAAATCAGTAAGGGGCCAATAAAATGACTAGATATAAAATAAATATACAAAAATTACTGTTAGGAGAATTAAAATTTTAGAGGCTAGTCTCTGAGAGTTGTAGTTAATATAAAATACTAAATTCAAATATGGAATAACTAGTAATAACATGAAGTTTTGAAAAAGATAAATAAACAAATAAATGGAAATGTACCATTATACTGGATGGAAAAACCACTGTAATTCCTCCATTTAATTTATAAACTTAGTTCATCTAACAGGTGTGGCCCACACCTATAATCTCAGCTATTCAGGGGGCTGAGGGAGGAGGATTGCAGGTTTGAGGCCAGCCTGGGTAACTTTGCAGGAACTTGTCTCAAGATAAATTAAAAAAATAAAGGGATAGTGGGAGAGAGAGTGCATGCCTAACATGCATGAGTCCTAACATGTATCACTCTCCAGCACTACAAAAAAAAATCCAATAGAATTTGATAAAAAAGTTATTCTAAAGTTTTTGAGGTAGAATATTGATGAAGTAATAATTGAAATCAATAACTGGAATGATGGCCGGGCGTGGTGGCGCACGCTTGTAATCCCAGTACTTTGGGAGGCGGAGACCGGAGGATCCGGGTTCGTGGCCAGCCTCAGCTCTCGCTCTCTCTCTCTCCCTGTCTCTCTCTCTCTCGCTCTCTCTCTCTCTCTCTCTCTCTCTTTCTCTTTCTACTTAGTGAGGCCCTCCACAACTTCGTGAGACCCAGTTTCAAAATAAAATATAAAAAATAGGCCCGGGGGCATAGCGCGGAGGTAGAACGCCCCTGCGTTCAACCCCTGGTACCGCAAAAAAAAAAAAAAAAGATAACTGGAATGATGAAAAATCCAATTCCAGCCAGTGTTTATCCATTAAAAGAAAGAATAATAAAACTATTATTAAATTAAATAATACTATAAGAATTTGGTATTATTAAAAATTAATTTAGAAAGACTACAGGAATAGCCATATCATTGGAAGAAAATAAAGATACTCCATGAAAATGTAACATATGACATACTAGCAAGGAGGGAAACTATATATATATATATATTTTTAAACAACTGGTTTTGAGGAAACTGGTTGTTTGGAAGTAAAATCAATTTATATCTATTCCTAGTGTAATATTTGAATTTCTGTTAATTATTCTTGATCAAAATAATGGGGCAAGTGGCTGCAAGAAAATTTAAAAAGAGAATAAACTATTGCCTAGCAATTTTAATGTATACTAGGGTATTTTATTTTCTGTGTCTTCTACTTCCATGGCTGAGGACAGCTACTTTACAATATGCAGTGATGTGGCCAGGAAGGAACAGCTGACTCAGAGTTTCCTGGGTTGGTGAAGAACAGTGAAGCTCTTCACCTGTGCTATTCTGTGCGGTTTTGTTTGTTTTTAGTAATTTTGAATCACTGGATTTATTAACTGATCAAATTAATGTGTGTAATAAAACTTCAGTCGTTTATTTGCCTACATCTTTATAATTTAGTTCTTTACTCTCTAATATTTTCTTAGCTTCTAAGATTTAATTATGTGTACTTTATAAAAATAAGATCTTGCTATATTTCCTTTTTAAGTGTTCAAATCAGCTTCTTTCTCCCCCCACACCCATTTTTGCAGTTATACAGAGATGTTATTGATTTCAAAAACTCTTGTTTTATGAAGATCTTCCAAGATTTTCCTGGGACAATTATGACCTTCTTACTTTAAAAACAGATAGCAGAGGGATTGGGGATAGAGCTCAGTGGTAGACTGCTTGCCTTACATACTCAAAACCCTGAGTTCAATCCCCAGTATTGCCAAAAAAAACCCCGCACACATTTTATATATACACATATGTATATATATATGTGTGTGTGTGTGTGTGTGTGTGTGTGTGTGTATGTATATATATAAAGAGTATATATATAGTGTATAGATTATATATAGATTTAGGAAGACTATAGGAATTATACCATATACCCACATGTAAACAATATATAAACAATACCCCTAAATAAAACACATAGCGGGATGTTAATACAAAGAAATTGTGGCATTCTATCTCTGAACTTTCTGATATATAACTTCATAAACACATATACTTAGGCAGTGTTTCATGAGCTCTTTCTTTGTCACTCAGGCTGCCTATGTGTTGTCCAAATACCAGTACTTTGTCTGCCCGGTGGAATACCGAAGCGATGTCAACTCCTTCGTCACAGAATGTGAGCCCTCAGAACTGTTCCAGCTTCAGAGCTACTCACTTCCTCCTTTCCTAAAGGCAGTGTTGAGATGGGTAAGAGTCACATGCAGGATAACATGGTTAGGGGTCCTTCATTCCCAAGACTAAGATTTTTTATAAGAAACCAATTTCTGCAGAATTTTTAACTTTATGATGTAGAAGTGTTTTTTTTTTTTTGTGTGTGTGTGTGTATGTGTGATACTGGGAATTCTACCTCTGAGCTACAGTACACCCCCAGCCCTATTTTATTTTTTATTTTTGAAACGGGGTCTAAGTTGTGGATGGCCTCACTAAATTGCTGAGGTTGGCTGTGAACCTACAATCCTCCTGTCTTAGCCTCCCAAGTACTGGGATTACAAGTGTGCACCACCATGCCCGGCTTAGAAGTGCTTTTTATGTCTGACTATCATCAGTAATATACTTTATCCCCTTGTGATTTTTGCAAACATAAAATGAGTATTAATATTGCAAATCATTTGTGTACTAGGAATATATTTGCCTAATTATTTAAATACTGATGGTAGTTTATTTTGTATTTGTTTTTAAAATATTTTAAGTATTCCATTGATTTTTATAAATCAAATAGATTGGAATGAATTTTACATGTTAATGGCATGAATTAAGTCAGTTAGAATTGATCAGTTGAAAAAGTCCTTGATTTTTAGAGGACATTTGTTAGTACAGAAAGCTTCCACTTCTAAAACTGTGTTTCCCTTCCAAAAGCACATTGGTGCCCTTGGAAGCATCTTTGATGCCTTGCACTGAAGGATGCTGACATGCTGTTGAGTAGAACCCTCCTGATCTGTGCTATCAGGACTGGCATGTGCTTGGTTACTATGGGGACTGGAGGCGGGCATTGTGGCGCACGCTTGTAATCCCAGTACTTGGGAGGCTGAGACAGGAGGATCATGGGTTCGCGGCCAGCCTCAGCTACTTAGTGAGGCCCTCCTCAACTTAGTGAGACCCTGTTTCAAAATAAAGAATAAAAAATAGGTCCGGGGGTGTAGCTCAGAGGTAGAATGCCCCTAGGTTCAATCCCCAGTACCACAAAAAAATTAAATAAATAAAATAAAATGGGGATTGGATAATTGTGTTTGTGTGTGTACATGTACACGCATGTATATCTGAAACATTTTGTTTTGAACTACAATTCATAATTTTTTAGAAGCAGGTTAACCAAGAAATTACTTTTTTCCTTGTATATTCAATATATAGATTCCAAGAATTTTTTCAGTGTTCAAGTCATCTGTTACCTGCTATATCTGAAACATGTATATCTGAAACATTTTGTTTTGAACTACAATTCATAATTTTTTAGAAGCAGGTTAACCAAGAAATTACTTTTTTCCTTGTATATTCAATATATAGATTCCAAGAATTTTTTTCAGTGTTCAAGTCATCTGTTACCTGCTATAAAAACATTTCATGCTACCAATCTTGGGATCAGGACAAGACTGTTCCTTTGAGAACGGGTCCAAAACTTGGTGTTCTCAAACATCTTTCTTGGACTACACACCTTATGTGCTCTCTACATTTTGTAGTTTTTTAAAGGGGAGCAGTAGCTACCAGTTTCCAAAATAATTTGATTGCAGACTTTTGTTTTTATGATTTCCCTAAGTCTTTTGTAATTGTCTGGCTGATGTTCATTTTAGTAATTCTTTAACTTATTTTTGTGTGAAGTACAAAATTAAAACAAATTATATAATAACAAAAGCAAAGAAACTACAGGCAAAACAAAACAAAACACCAAAAGAAATGTAGAAATCAACTGGGCTGATTGCTAGTATGCCTGTAACTCAGCTGTTGCCAAAGTTCCCGGATGAGCTAGACCCTACAAGCTGCAAGATTGAGTGTGCCGGGTGCCTGTCGGTGTGCTTGCAGAGGACAGGACGGAGAGCTTCCAATATATTTTTCTCCCATGATCCTTACAGATTGTAAAATTAAAATGTGGCATATGCTTTGATTTAGTGTGTATGTCGTGGTTCCTCGATGCGTGCTCAAATATAGTTGTAATGCCGTTAGTCTCAATCCCCCCTCTCCCCCCTTCTTTTTCCTCTGTAGGAAACAGTGAGCCTGTATCCTTTCCAGATACACAGCATTGCTCTGTCAACATTTGCATCTTTAATTGGCCCATTTGGAGGCTTCTTTGCCAGTGGATTCAAAAGAGCTTTCAAAATCAAGGTGTGTATCTACATTCTTTGTTGTGTCATTAGCAAACATTATTAGAGAATTACCTTAGTTGAAATTTGGTCCACTATTGGTCTGCATTAAGCCCTCTGGCAAACACTTGTACCTCGAATTTGTTTTAGCCTTACAGAAATGCTGCCTGGCTGATTTGAGTGTATTCTTTTCTCTTAGGTTTAGGTCATGCCATGTTAGTGGACTCTGTTGTTATAGTGTGAACACCCACACCTCGCAGACAACATGTCAATGAATGAGTGTGTAGCACAACTTTATTTACAAACAGGTTGTGGGCAGGATTTGGTCTCTGGGACCTATTTTGCTGACCCTGATGCAGACACTTAAAATTATCTCTGTGTTTTGGTTAAGTTAGATCATCGTGAAGTGACATTATCTCAGCCTCCCTCACACGGCTTCTGTAAGTTAGGGTAGAGTGTGTGCCATTAGAGGTAAGAGAGCGGATGTTGAAGGTGGGATGGTGGGAAGGCCTCTCTGAGGAGGTGGCGTTTGAACAGATATCTGAGAAGGGTGGAGAATAAAGTCCTGCAAAGAAATCTAAGCCAATGGTCACAGAAGATGAATATCTTGCAGAGGTGGCCAACCATTAGCAGACAGGATTGATTGGAATGCCAGTTCTCTCTAATGCTTCTATGGGTAGGGAAGAAAAGGAAGGAAATGGGTTGGCAAAAATTAGTCAAAGAAATTTCCAAAAACTTGTTTTAAATAGAGAAATGTTATATTTAGAATGGTATTTTTTAATGGTCTCCAAACCAAAGTTTTTTGTTGAAAGGTGATATTTTTTTTGCATGTGTGAAAGGAAGGTCCAGTTGCTGTTGCATTTGGTATGTTTTTAGGTTGCCTGCATGAGCTAGAACGGCACTTCATTACTGGCGTTTCCTGAGTGCTTGGACAAGTGAATCTATCTGTAGAGTTAGTTTGCTGAGACTTTCTACCAGTCCTCCCAGTTTGGCCATTTAATGGACCAGTGTGTCCTAATTGAGCTAGCTGTTTTGATTTTTCTTTTTCCCCAACACTTACTTAAAAGAATAAGAAATATTTATCACAGAAGTGTTTATTTCAGAGTAAGAATGATTAGGATAAACATGAGTTAGAACTAGTTGTACATCTGTCGACTGTGGACCACACTAAAATATTTCCCAAATCACTTCTGGCTAAACAGAAGGACAAGCTGTATCAAAATTAGATTAGGAATAGCTGATAGAATTTTTATTTAGAAAAACTTTCATTAATGAAAAGAGCTAGTGTTAGATTTAATTAATGTTTAATTAGTATTTTTTTCAATGCTGTGGGTCAATTCTGATATGATTCTAAAATGGGGCACATATTTGAAAGGTAGAGTTTTAATCTGTAGAACATGTACTAATAAATTTGTATGCAGTTGGAAAATTTAATAGTAAAGTATTTGCCTCATAAAGTTCATGATATCAAAAATATATTTAAAGATAATCTTGTACATGTGATTTTTTTTGAAAATTTGCTAATGTATTTGTTTGTTTCTAAAGGATTTTGCAAATACCATTCCTGGACATGGTGGGATAATGGACAGATTCGATTGTCAGTATTTGATGGCAACTTTCGTGCATGTGTACATCACGAGTTTTATAAGGTACTTTTATATTTGAAATATTTTCATTGTATGATTGCTTTGAGTTCTCATTTCCATTGACATTAGTTTGAATGAGTTAACTTCTTCTAAAAGCCAGTGGTTATATATAATACCAAAGTGAATTGTGGCGCCTGCAGCTATAGCTCTGAAGAGTCTGGTTCAATTATAACTGTTGTATGTACATTTGACCATCTTAAAACCAAAAGAGATCAAGTTAAAGACACAGTTAATGTGGATGGTACTAGATTTGAAACATGAGATGTAATTTCTCAACTATGGGCATTGCAATGGCTGTGAATACTAAGCATTAAAAAGGAGGGAAGCATAACTCATGCAGTCCACCAGTTATTGCTGTGTGTCTGTCCACGAATAGAGCAGAGAACAAACCAGACCAAGTTGCTGCCCTCAGAGCGTCGTCTTGGGAGGTTGGAGGGAAGAGAGTCAAAAATGGACAATAAATAAATGTAGCATCTCAGATGGTTGTAAGTGCCATGGGAAAAAATAAAGCTGTAAACAGGTTGGTTTACAGCTGTGTACGTGGGGGGTGGTGGACATTACTATTTTATATAAGAGGGGTTTTTTCTTGTTATTAAATCTTAATGTTTTGGATATGCCCTAAAATGCCAGTTTGGGGTGTGAAGGCTAACTAACCACATCAACCACTTGTTAACTTTATTTTTCATGGTCTCTACTGGGGGCCCAAGAAGCAGGGCACTTATTAATAGCACCTGAACCATAGAGAACATGGATTTCCTTCCTAGAGTTATTTAAAGTAAAGCATTCAGAGATTCCTAAATACATATTTAAGATATATACCCATAGCAGTGTAAGAATTTTTGTAATAACTTTTGGGGGAGAGTGGTGTGTGTGTTACAGTCTTACTTGGAGTTTATCGATTTCATTAACCTTTTCAAATAATCAACTTCTGGCTTGTCAGTTTTCTCTATGGTATACTTGTTTTCTGCTTCATGGATTTCTACTCTCAGTTTTCAGTCCTTTATTTTATTTTAGGTTCAGTTTGCTGTTTTTCTAGCTTCTTGAGCTAAGTCCTTGGTTATTGATTCTTGGCTTTCTGGACTCACACAGCCATCTAAAATGAGAAACTTCCTCTTCAGTACCACTTTCTCCTCATCCTACAAGTTATGAAATCTGTATTTTCAATATTGAGTTACATATATTTTCTAATTTCCCATATTAATATCCTCTTTGACACATGGTTATCTAGATGTCTGTTGATGCATTTCCAAACAAAGATTTTCCCATTCTTCTTCATTGATATTTTCCTTAATTCCACTGTGGTTGGAAAACACATTCTTTATGATTTCTATATTTATTTATTTATTTATTTTTGCGGTACTGGGGATTGAACCCAGCGACGTTCTACCTCCGAGCTACACCCCCGGCCCTATTTTTTATCCTTTATTTTGAAACTGGGTCTCACGAAGTTGCGGAGGCCTCACTAAGTAGCTGAGGCTGGCCGCGAACCCGGATCTTCCGGTCTCCGCCTCCCAAGTACTGGGATTACAAGCGTGCACCACCACGCCTGGCTCTATATTTATTTTTTTAAATTTGCTTTATGGCCCAGCATGTTTTTTACTCTGTACCTGTTCCATCTGCACATGAAACAAATGTGCATTTTGCAGTTTTTGGATGTAATATTGAAAATGTCAGGTGAAATTTAATTAAATCTTCCATATGGACCTTTTGTTTACTTGTTTTTATGGTCTGCTTATTCTATCAGTTACTAAAAGAGCCTTGTTAATATCTCTTACTGTGATTATAAACTTATCTGTTCCTCTTTCTGTCAATTTTTACATTATATCTTTGAAGGATGTGTTGGTTTATATACAAATTAATAATTGTTATATCTCTGTTGAATTGAACCTTTTGTTATATAATGTCCATTGTTACTACTTGCCTTAAAGTCTACTTCATTAGATATTAGAATAGCTACAGCAGCTTTCTCTTGGTTAGCATTCACATAGTATTTCTTTGTCCATCCTTTTATTTTTAGTATTCCTTTATCCTTATTTTTAATGGCATGTTTTTATTTTCTAACATGTTTTTCTTTTGGCTGATTTTTTTTTGTTTTGTAACCGAGTTAACAATCTTCATCTTTAATTTTAATTGAAGTATTTAACCTATTTCCTTGATATTTATTTGTTGAGAAATTTGGGTATTAGTCATTAGTGGTTAAGTCCTTAGAAGTCTTTGTTTTCAGAAAATGGCAGTTTTTTAGGGCATTGACTCATACTTTCTTTTTGAGAAAAATCTGCTATTTCAGTAAAGAGAAGTCATGCTGAGCCATGACTTCTTCCTCCATTTGAAAACAAATATTTAGACTATTAGAAATGCAGCGATGGTGCCAGGATGCAGGGAGCTGGAAGTACCTGCTGTCATTATTTAGCATTTAGCTGAACTTACTAAAATTGCCTTCCTTTTCTCTGTGGGTATCTACTCTGGGTTCTTGCTATGAAGTTGCTGAATCTTTTGAAGAAATGTACTAAGCCAAGCTGTGCCATGACTTGAGCAGACCTGGGCTGGGAGAGGCATATGGCTGCAGTGTTTTAGCAGATGAGTTGAGCCATGTGCAAGAAGGTGACCCATGGGATGGCTAATCTGGGCTACCGTACAGTTTTTTGTTTTGTTTTGTTTTGTTTTGTTTTGTTTTTCTTTTGCGGAACTGGGGATTGAACCAAGGGCATTCTACCTCTGAGCTAAACCCCCAGCCCTATTTTTTGTTCTTTATTTTGAACCAGGGTCTCACTAAGTTGAGGAGGGCCTCACCAAGTAGCTGAGGCTGGCTGTGAACCCGGATCCTCCGGTCTCAGCTTCCCAAGTACTGGGATTACAAGCATGCGTCACCACGCCCAGCTTGTACAGTTTTTAAAATCAGAGATTTCTAGAATAAATAGTTTCTCTACTTGTAACCCTCATCATGATACCACTGTACGACAAATATTTCTTCGTTGGTGGAATTTCTTCTTCTGGTAACTCTATTGAAACAGTTTTTATTATAAATCATAAATTTACCCACATAAATGTCTTTCTCAGTGAAACAGTTTTATTATAAATCATAAATTTACCCACATGTTTTTCTCAGAATTCTGTGCCAGCCCCCACATATTACTTGTGTCTTGCCTTTTCCAACTCGACTTATCACTCCCCACAAAAAGTAAACCATGGTGTCGTTGCTATTCAAGTGGATTATGGAAGGTGCAAAGAATGACTATACATTAAGATTTGAATTAGGCTCATTCTTTTTTGGGGGGTACTGGGGATTGAACCCAGTGCCATTCTACCTCGAGCTTTGCCCCCAGCCCTTTCTATTTTTTATTTTGAAACATGGTCTTGCTAAGTTTCTGAGGATTGTATTGAGTTACTGAGGCTGGCCTTGAACCTGCAATCCTCCTGTGTCTGCCTCCCAAGTACTGGGATTACAGGTGTGTGCCTCCGCACCTAGCTAGAATTAGGTTCACTCTTAATTTGACAAACTAGTGTTTTAGAAGTAGAAGTAGAGAAACACAGATGATCTCCTGTTTGTAAATGGATCAATTTCTGGAATCCATGTGATGGGGAATCACAGTCCCACAGCCACATAATGTCATGGTTGGCAAAGGTGTGTCCTGCCCTGAACTCGTCCCACCCCAGGTGTACACAGAAGAGTGCAGACAGAGGGCTGCAGCAGGGATCTCAGGAGTTGACCAGCAGAGGGCCAGTTGAAGAGGGCTGGCTCAGGTTGTCACAGAGCAGGGCAAGCATGTGGCATTGTGGCCAGCAGTGACTTGGGTCGGGCTGCCACAGGAGAAGGGCAATAAGGGCAGGGCTCCCCTTCCAGCCTTCTTTCAAACAGAACAGATAACACTAATTTTTCTTGCCATATTGGAGTGTACCTAAGACTTTCTCTGCCCTAAGTCTCTGGTGATGACTCTTGTATAACCTGGGTTGAGACACTGGTGCTGTGGTCAGGACTTTCATGTTCTGTCTCTTGAACTCTCATAGTTCCCTGGAGATATTTCTTCAACAAAGTATCTTCTACCATCTGGAAGTTTCTTTGAAGCTAAGAATTTATATTTTTGTGCTCTTTTGTTTTATCCTATGTCTACTGGGCTCTTGTCCTTCTGGAGCCATTTTTATGTCCTGTTCAATCTTAGGGTTTGTTATTTTTCCCCACCTCTTAACTGGTTGCCCTTTATAGAATTTTTTGTAGGATTAGATCTACATACCCCTAAATTGCCTTGTACTAATCTTATATTTTGTGTCTGTGCATTCTTCCCCTACCTGTAGGCTTTTCATAGCCTACAAGTTTTCCCTTTGACACAAATATTGGACATTGAAGTGAAATCTTACTAAGAGCTACGTCAATGCTGTAAAGATTGCTTTGCTGCCTTGTAATTAAAGGAATGGGCCGGGCGTGGTGGCGCACGCTTGTAATCCCAGTACTTTGAGAGGCGGAGACTGGAGGATCCGGGTTCGCGGCCAGCCTCAGCGCTCTCTCTCTCTCTCTCTCTCTCTCTACTTAGTGAGGCTCTCCACAACTTCGTGAGACCCGGTTTCAAAATAAAGTATAAAAAATAGGGCCGGGGGTGTAGTGCGGAGGTAGAACGCCCCTGGGTTCAATCCCCAGTACCACACAAAAAATAAATAAATAAATAAATAATAAATAAATAAATAAATAAATAATAAATAAATAAATATAAATAAAGGAATGGGTTATTTTCAAATTGTGGGTGTATGCTTCCATTAGTCCTGTTACAACCACATGAACTTTGTTGTCTCTGCCTTTCATTAGGGGTCCAAATCCCAGCAAAGTGCTACAGCAGCTGTTGGTGCTTCAACCAGAACAGCAGTTAAATATCTATAAAACCCTGAAGACACATCTCATCGAGAAAGGGATCCTGCAGCCCTCCTTGAAGGTGTAACTGGATCCAGAGATGGAAGGACTGACAAGAGGGAATTCTGCAGCAAAGCACTGATAGACGAAACTTGTAACTGTACAGAAAAAATGGCTGAAAATGCAATAGATTGAAGTTTTACAGACACGGATGTTTCTTCTCTGAAATTACTGTGAATATTTAACAAACACTTGATCCACGTTATGAAATGAATAGCAAATTGCCAGAAAATATCCTGTACTTTTCTAAGATGTATTTTCTGATGTTAATTTTCTTCCCCTTACTTGCTGGGTTTCATAATCTAAGAGACTTGTATTTTAAAGAGTCAAACACTATAAAATGAGTAAATTGAGGATGTCTTAAGATTGGACCTGGCAGTGGGATCCTTTGCACAAATATTTACTTTTGCACTTGGAGCTGCTCTTTAATTTTAGCAGAATGTTGTATGTAAGGCACAATAGGAAGTCAGTTCTCCTTCTCATAGTCTGAAGTATTTTCTGAAGGGTTGTATTGGATGGGAAAAAAAGAAAGATTGTCTACTTTTTATTTTCCTTTGTCTTTTTTCCTTTCCTTTGTTCTTTTTTCTTTCCTTTTATTTATTTATTTTTTTGCTTCCTTTTCCTCCTTCTCTTCCTCCCTCCCTCCCTCCCTTCATGCTGGGGATGGAACCAGGGTCTTGCACATGCTAGGCAAGTTCTCTACTATGGCATTACACGCCAGCCTGATTCTCCACTTTTCAAAGACGTAACCGTTTGCTAGGAGCAAGCATTCTGCTTTTAGGTAGGTTCAAAACTCAGGAGAGGGAGGCTGAATTTTCTGCCATTCTTGATTTGTTAGAGAAAGCAGGCATCAAATTATACTTCTGATAACATTGTTTGAAGAAATATGACCTCACAAAAATTTTCCAAGAGCAACAAAGGCGATTTCTGCTTGAAGAACACAGAGTACAGAGGCTCCGCCCCAGCCGGTCTCAGCGAAGCCGGCAGCTCAGAGGCAGCGTGGAGCGATGCCGTGTGGCGCGGCCCCCTCTTGTTGGGTCCTCTGCTTGTTTTCTTTCCCTGTGAACCGATCTCACTAAGCTATGCAGTTTCAAGCACGTGGCAGGATCAGTAGGCTGGCAGTGGGTGGGGAGGTGGCCGGAGCGGCCTGCCGGGAGGCGGTTCAGCCATCCTGAGCCGGGTGCGAGCCTCCGGTTCTCCAGTGTGGCCCTTTGGAGACTCGCCTGGGGAGAAGGCAGATGTGCCAGGAGACCAGTCCCTGCCCAACTCCCTGGTCGTGGTCTTTGTCCCATTGTTCTTTCCCATCATGTCGTAAAATCTGAGGACATCAGCTGATCATTTTTTCTTCTAAGAGTGAAAATCAAGTGGAAGCGATTCCCTTCAAGGACAAAAAGCACACGAATGCCAAACCTTTCCTTTGGCGGACTGGACACTGTAACCAGATGAGAGTAAATTTCTGGTCCATGGACACTAATAAGCCCGTTGCTCTGTGCTCTCTGCAGCCATATTTACTGTGTTGAACAGTCGGCAATAAACCTTCAGAAGTCTCCCTTGCTACTGATTAAATGTTCTGGGGGGAGAAATGGATATATTTTAAAGGATGTTTTGCTAGTGACAAGAGTAAATATTTTTGTTTAGATCAGAAACAAATTTCAATTATTTTGTATTCCCATGCTACTACTATCCCTAAAAGATTGTAGATATGCCTGGGTTCCCCGATTGACCCTGTAGCTATGAGCCTTATCCTGTGCTCTACAGGATCACAGTAGATACAGTCACACTCCGCACCGAGATTCTCACTCCTCAACCTGGAGTGTACTTAGTCGATTCACCACCACTGGACGTGTTCAGTCAACATTATTTCACACAACTCCATAGAAACCTGGGCTCAGCTCTGAAAATGACATTACAAGAGGGAATGATCGCTATTAAAATCAGGCCACCCTCAAGTTAATTGTCAGCATCTTGTGCTTTGATTTGCCTCATTAACATGTTGCTCCAAATGTTGATCATTAAAAAACTTACAATACCAAAATTTTAAAAATGCAACAAAAATTTTGTGATAGTAACTTAACATTGAAAACTAACCGGTTGCGGGACATGGTGGTGCATACCTGTAATCCCAGTACTTGGGAGGCTGAGACAGGAGGATTACAGGTTTGAGGCCAGCCACAGCAACTTAGTGAGATCCTTAGCAACTTAGACCCTGTTTCAAAATAAAAAAAAAAATAAAAAGATCTGGGGGTATAGCTCAAAGATAGAATGCCCCTGGGTTCAATTCCTAGTACCAAAACCAAACAAACAAAAGGAACCTAACCAGTTTGCACAAGTGAGAACTCCTTGAAGATATGTGGATCCTTCCACATTTTTATTTGAAATAATTGGTGAGGCTTTGCAAGACAGAATTGTGAGAGCATTACCAAATACATGTATTAGAAAAATCAATATTATCATAAAGTGTGAAACAAAATATTTGGGGGTCGCAGTAAAAGCTTTTCTCAAATATACTTTTAGAGTTGGGTGTACATTATTGTATATGTAAAAAAAAGTAAATTCTTAAATTTAACAGAGCTCTGAAGATTATCCTTTTTAGTGTACTTTTATAGCATGTATATGTATATTAAAAACAGAATATATTTTAGCAAATGATTGCCATAAAAACCTGACTTGGGTCATTTTTATATTTGCACTGGGAAGAGGGCTCAAGTCCTGGTGCAGCAATGCAGTGGTGGGAACATGGGAGGGCAGGAGCTTTCCCAGCAGTGGCTCAGCATGCCGCATCGGCTGCTGGGGGAGGGATTCTGACGGAGCTTATTGCTTGACTTCTTCACCTGTGGGATGCGAATGTTTCCTCAGCGCTTTTTCCTTTGTGGTGGTGCGTGTACAGTTACTGTCTGAGAATAAAAAGACCAGCCTCTCCCCCGCCTTTTCCATTTATAGTATGACTCCCTTTGCACTTTGGGTTGAACAAAGATAGCAATGAAAAAGACAAGGTAGAAACAGTGTACATAGACTGTATATGAGTGAAAGTTTATGATATATGTCTATCAGTTCTCTGAATCTTTTTACTGAAACCAAGATAGGGAAATAAAACTGAAGCAAATCACCTTTGAATGTTGTTGTACCATTTTCTCATTGAAGAAGAAACATTCATTCATTGAACTAGAGTTTATGACATAGTGACAGATAGACATCAATAGTATATAGAGTTTGTCACCCACATCTAGAGTGACATCTTCAGGGTGAGAGATAAATAAGTTCTGGAGATGACGGAGCATCTGTGTTTGTTGAGAGACAATGTCTTCTTAATAGAAAGAGCACCGAACTTCTATGGTATGTAGCAGACTTTGTAATTACACAGTGATTTTTGTGGATCTCTGAAGGAAGTCTGGAACTTTGAGCTGCGTGGAGGCCGAGTGGGGCCTGTGTGGGTTGGCCGTGTGTGCTGAGTGTCTGGCCTGGGGTCTGCACTCTGTAGGCTCTCAGGCTTCTGAAGAAATGAAAGGGCTGGGACCTGAGGAGACAGTGGTGCACGTTCCCCTTGCTTCTTGCACACCCTCCTCTCCCCACACACATTTTGCCTCCAAGGCAGGCTTCATTATTCCTAGCTAGTTGGGTTGTTTTAAGGACCCAGGAAAGCATTTAGAAGTGCCTTGATTGGTGTCCAGGTAGCATAGCCGATTAGCCATGCTGATTTTCCTTCTCCCCATCTGTTTCTCCCCTGTTGCCCATCTCCAGTGGGGAGGGACAGGTCGGGAGGACTGAGCAGAAAGGTAACCACCACTTTGGCCATGCTGTTCACGTGGTGTTAACCCAAGTGTTCCTTGAGTGGTAGACAACCTGCCAATTCACTTCAGCAAACCCAGAACGTCTGGAACTTCAGTACACCCAGCACCCTACTTTGTTCCACAATGAACTAATAGTTCATTTTGTGCCCACTCAGAGAAGGAGACAGAGGTAAATGCCATGTCTCAGTCAGCATTCTCACTATAATCCAAAGCGACTGACCACGCAACTTAGAGGAAGGAAGGTTTCTTTGCTCACAGTTTCCTTGGAGATTTGGGGTTCAGTCCATGTGTGCGGGGACCGCAGATCTCAGGGCATGGGCATGGCAGGAAGTGGAGAGAGGGAGAGCACAAGGCTTCAGTCTCACATCATGGAGGCCAGAAGCAAGAGAGAGCCAATAAGTAAGGGGATTCGAAGACACAAGCATAATCCTTAAGGACCCCCAGAGACCCACCTCTCCAGCCATACCCCACCAGCCTAGGTTACCACCCAGATAAATTCATGGATTTATCTACTGATGAGATTACTACCCTCATGACTCAATTACATCAACTCTGAACACCAATTTATGAGCTCTTCAGGGGTCATTCTATATCTAACTATAAAATGCTGTATAAGGTGGATTGTGATCAGGGTGATGACAGGCATATCAACCCGGGTGCTGGGGAGAACAGAAGACTACCACTTGACCTCCATGCAGGACCCATTTGTACAAAGCCAGGTTGCTGTCTCCTGAAACAAAGTTTAAATTCATTCACAGAAGCCGGGCGTGGTGGCACACGCTTGTAATCCCAGTACTTGGGAGGCTGAGACCAGAGGATCCGGGTTCGCGGCCAGTCTCAGCTACTTAGTGAGGCCCTCCGCAACTTAGTGAGAACCTGTTTCAAAAAATAAAGAATAAAAAATAGGGCTAGGGGTGTAGCCTGGAGGTAGAATGTCTCTGGGTTCAATCCCCAGTACTGCAAAAAAAAATAATAAATAAATAAATAAATAAATAAATTCATTCACTGAGAAGGAACTCTCTTTGGGAACACAGATGTAGTAGCTGCAAATAAGAATCAGGTCTAGACAGCCTGACCTCTAAGCCTGCTGTCTTCTTGCATAGAAGTGGAGAACCTTCTTGGATCATTAAGTAAACATCAGGAGTCCTTTAGTAAAGGTTGATGAGCAGAGTGTTTTCTCATGATGGCAAAGTGAGTTCCAAAAGGAGCGGCTCTCAGTCTGGTTCCCTCCTGTGTACAGAGGGTGTGGGCTGGGGCAGCAAGAGCCTTACCGCCCAGAGAGAATCATTGAGAGATGTCGCCTTATGGATCGCAGCATCCTTTTTAGCGGGAGAATGGAATCTCATCAACTTAGAACCCACAAGGGATGGGAGGGATGTGGGCGCCCTTTGACTGCATGTCCAGCTGGAGTTTCACAGATACAGATGATTTTCTGTTCAAGAGGATGTTATTTTAACCTGCAGATGGGGTCTAGAAGAGTGCTAAGTCTGGGGAACATTCTTGAGTAAATATATTTTTCATCGGTTTTAATAAATCTCAAAAACATGAAGAAATAGGAACCAGAAGTTTCAGCTAGTCCAGGTAAGATGGACACATTTGAATGGTCACAAATTCTACTTGTTTTTTTTAACAGCTTTATTGATATATAATTTATGCACCGTAACATTGTACCACCATCACCAAATCCAGTTTGAGAACATTTCCATGTTCTTCAAGAAAGTTCCTTAGGGCCCATTTATGGTTAATCTCTATAGTCAGCCCCCACTAATCTGTTTTCTGCTTGTATAAATTTGCCTTTTTTGGACATCATATATAAATGGAATAATACAGTATGTCATGTTTTTGAATCTGGCATAATTTTTTTGTGTATGTGAGTACTTTTCTCCTTCTTATGGTATTTGGTTATTTTCCAGTTTGGTGCTCTTATGAAAAATGTTGCTATGAAAATTTGTGAACATACATGTCTGTGTTGACATGTTTTCATTTCTCTTGGGCAGGTTGCTAGGGGTAGAATCACTGGGTCATATGGTAAATTCATGTTGAACTTTTAAAGAAATAACTGTTTTCTAAGACTGTTCACCCAGTCTTACATTCTTGCTTTCAGCGTACAAGGTTCTAGTTTCTATACATCCTCATCCAAACCGGCCATTGCCTGCCTTTTATATGTATTTATTCATTTTGTGGTGCTGGGGATCAAACCCAGGATCTTGTGTGTGCTAGGCAAGCATTCTACCACCAAGCCACTTCCCCAGCCCTAGCCCTGTCTTTTAAATTATGACCATTCTAGCTGGTATGTGGAGGTACCTCATTGTGGTTTTTGTTTCTTTTGTTTTGGGTACTGGGGATTGAACCCAGGGGCATTCCACCTCTGAGCTAGACCCCCATCCCTGTTTTATTTTTTATTTTGAAACAGGGTCTTGTTAAGTTGCTGAGGGTCTCACTATGTTGCTGAGACTGGCCTTGAACCTGCGATCCTTCTATTTCAGCCTCCCAAGTACTGGGATTACAGGCACACATCATCACACCCAGCTTCACTGGTTTTAGTCTGCATTTCCCCAGTGGCTGATGGTGCTGAGCATCCATCATTCCATGCGCTTATTTGCAATATGTCTTTCTTCTTTGATGAAATCTCTGCCCATATTTTTGCCCTTTTAAAATGGCACTTTTTTCTCTTATTATTTTTTCTCTTATTAGAGAAAAAAGTTGTAAGAGATCTTTATATATTTGGGATACAAGGCCCTTATCAGAAATATGACTTGAAAATCTTTTTCTCTCAGGCTGTGATTTGTCATTTTACTTTATTAATAGTGTCTTTGAAGTTTTGACATTGCAATGATGTTCTATTGGTTGATTTTGTCTATTGAGGACCATGCAGGCAGCCTCAGGGTTGGCCGAGGGTGTCTGAGACCCCATATTCTCCAGATCTCTGTTGTGCGTGTATAGAGCCCTGTCTAGGAACATGCTAGTCCCAGCCACGAGCCCTCCACGCTCGCCCTCTGCTGAGGTTGCCACTTCCTCTGACTTCACTGAGGTGGGCATTGCCCGCTGTCCTAAAGTGAGTGAGTCCCCTCTATTGCTGCGGTCACACAGTCTGCCGTGCCCTGGATATCTCTCCACACCAACTGAGTGGCAGTGGAAGAGGAGCAGCCCTGGACATGACTCCATCAAGTTCCTCATGTCGGTAGCTTTTTTTTTTCTTTTTTCTTTGTGCAACCATAAGTGCTTTTTATGTTGTAGACCTTTGTTCAATTTCCCATTTTAGTTTTTATTTCTATTTATCTATTTGTTTATATATTTATTTTGCGGCATTGGGTGGAACCCAGGGGCTCTCTACCACCGAACTGCATCACCAGCCCTTTTTGTTTTTTATTTTGAAACAGGGTCTCTCTATGTTGCTGAGGCTGGCCTTGAACTTGCAATCCTCCTGTCTCAGCCTCCCAAGTACTGGGATTACAGGCATGCACCACCACACCAGCTTCAACTTCCCATTTTATAGATGCTCTGTGGGCAAGAGGAATTTCCAGCCTCTTTGCTCAGGCATGGCTGGAAGTCCAATGTTGACAATGGTAGTTTTTAGTAGGGAGAGAAGGGGACAGATCCTGATCTAAATATGGTGGTCTCCATTTGAGGAGTAGCACCCAAGTGTATACAGTAATATTAAAAAATAAAGTCAGGCTGGGCGTGGTGGCGCATGCTTGTAATCCCAGTAACTTTGGGAGGCGGAGACTGGAGGATCCAGGTTCGCGGCCAGCCTCAGCTCTCTCTCTCTCTCTCTCTACCTAGTGAGGCCCTCCGCAACTTCGTGAGACCCGGTTTCAAAATAAAGTATAAAAAAAAATAGGGCCGGGGACGTAGCACGGAGGTAGAACGCCCCTGGGTTCAATCCCCGGTACCACAAAAATAAAATAAAATAAAATAAAGTCAGTCTGGGCACGGCGGTGCATGCTTGTAACCCAGAAAGTACTTCACAGGCTGAGACTGGAAGATTACGGGTTCAAGGCCAATGTGGGGTAACTTAGACCCTGTTTCAAAATCACAAATACAAAGGGATGGGGTTGTAGCTCAGAGGTAGAACACCCCTGGGTTCAATTCCCTGTGCCACAAGCAAAAAAAAAAAAAAAAAAAAAAAAAGCCAGAAGAAGAACCTGGTGAATGGTGAATGTTTTGAGAGCCCACGCTAAACTGAGGGCACTGGCTCTAGCTCCCCAGAAGGCAAAGCTAGAAGAGGCTTCATACTGACCATCAAACCCCACCCTGTTATCTTTCTCATAATAAGTAGCGCTTATTGGCACCACGAAGGGGCAATTCAATTCCAAGGGCTTGGGAATTTCAAGAGGTAAGTTTCCTTTGAATAAAATCTGTACTGCTAAGAATATTTATTACCACCATCCCCCAGAAACCCAGCGTTCCCTGAAGGATGGATGCATATGTTCACTAAATGTATATATGGAACTGCATTGGAATGAGACGTCATTTCACTACCTAAAATAATTTTACTCCCTGCACGCCAAAGGACTCCCAGGTTAGCTGGGGAGACATTGCAGAAGGTGCTGGAATTGTGGTTTACTCAGGAAGGGCTCCTAACCTGGACTGGAAATGGGGGGTAATGAGGCCCTGTTGTGTCCGAGGCTGCTAGGGTGGGCTGTCAGCGCCAGCTGCTTTCTCAGGAGATGCCTTCTATAAAGTACACTGCAAAGACACTGACATCATAATAAGAACTTGAAGGTGGCACAGAAAGTGTGTGGGTGGGTTGGTGCTGGTTCCAGAGAATAAAAGCCATTGGAAGCCAGATGCAGTGGCACATGCCTGTAATCCTAGTACTTAGGAGGCTGAGACGGGAGGAATGCAAGTTCAAGGCCAGCCTCAGCAACTTAGTGAGACCCTGTTTCAAAATAAAAAATAAATAGGGCTCAGAGGTAGAACCCCCCCTGGTTTGGATCCCTAGTAAAACACACACACACACACACACACACACACACACACACACCACACACCACTGGATACAGCGCTGGATGGAAGGAAAGTGGAAAGTGGAGAAACCTCTTTGG